>CAEGAE010003744.1:0-102354 GCA_903067095.1 Girardinus metallicus
TAACATATTTATTTATTTTAATTAAAATACTACTTTTTAGAGGATGATGTTTTTTCTAGTCAATATTCTAATAATTTCCATAATTTAGTTCAAATATTATAACCAGAAAATTATTTCTCGACAAAATCACGGTGACGTATTTCCGGTGAGCGACACTGCTTTTTTTTTTTCTGGCGAGCAAACGCGAGAAGCTATTTTGTCAGTTGTGCGGTTTTTCAAGGTTTTTACTGATGACCACAAGCGACGTGATGCATTGATCGGTAATATAATGAGAGTTTGTCCTGCAGATCCATATGAATGAAGTTGTAGCGACACTCGCTGCTTCTCAGGTACGAGCTACACCTGCCGATTTATTAATATTCACATGTACACAATTATACGGGATTTACTGCCTTAATCCTTGCTTAGGCGTAAACATATTACAAATAAGTATATATATTTTTAAATAAATTATCTTTAATGTGTTTTATTTGTATAGACACGTTTAAGTTATTGTTTACATACGGAAATTCTGCGCATGCGCACAATACTGGAAGCCTTAAAGGCTATTCTTTAGCAGCGAGACCGTGAAAGGTGAACCGCGTTATAGCGAGGGTTCAATGTACACGTTGAAATTTTGAGATTGGACTGCTTTACAAGCAATCACTGCTCTCTCGGCCTAAGCCTGTGCGTCTGTCATATTGTGATTATTTATCCTTCTGAGTTTTAATGGCTTTTGTAAACAGCTTAATAGAATTCACCAGAGCCTTGGGATGCCTGCTGAAAGGGCACTTGAGCCACTGTTTTCGTTGGCTTTTTGTCTTCCCACCCCTTCGTCTCTGCTTCCACACCGCGTGGGGCAAGATAATCGAATATGATCACAAGCAAACTGTAAAGCCGTCACCACCGCTCTCCTCCCTGTCTTCTCTCCCTCTCTTGCGTTCTCTATTATTTCTGTTCTTTTAAAGCCAAATCGGTCCTTCACTTTGCGCTCGGCATTCAGAATGTAATTATATATGATTTACAAACAGCTGCAGCCATTATCATGTATAAACAAATTACAAAATGAGGGAGGGTAGGTGGGGGTGGGGGAGACAGAGGGATAAAGAGATGAGGATAAAAAGAATTTGGCGAGCATCAGGCGCAGTCATTGGTTTGGCTGCTTTTTGGATCATCGCTTTGGCTCTTGCTTCAACACAAAATGAGCACTAACGTTTGACACGGTTTACCCCTTCTGCAAGCAGATATTTGGTTGTCCTGCTGCCAGCATTGAATGGGATTCAGCCTCTGTAATACAGTGTGTTCTTGCTGTACTTCCTACTTCCTAACTTGCATTTTCAGGATTTAACAGGGGCTCCAACAAAAAAAGTTGGCTCAAGTCATTTCGGTTGGTTCACTGTGCTGCTGTGCTCTCCTGCAGCATGTGACGTTTGTTGGTTTTTGTTCCAATAATGGCAGCTGGATTACCTGGTTCTCCTGTTTTTCTGTCTTTTTGACATGGTTTTTGAACCCCAGGCTTGAGAACTTTGACAAATTCATTTCATGTCATTATCTAGGATTTATAAAGATCAGTTTGATTTTTTGACAACTTCTAACGGTGAGCAATGGTAATACTTAAGCATATGTAAAAGGGTAAGCTACAAAATAATAAAAATACAGAAAAAAATAAAAAAAAATTCTGTTTGACAGACACCTTTATCAGGATCATTTTACAAACCATCATATTTGATGTAAGAAGTGAAATTCACATGAACCTGAGGGATTGAACAATCAGCCTGGCTGTGAATATTCATGTGTGTGATGCAAGAATGGCTCCAGCCAGTTTGCCTCTTCTTGCATTCATACCCAGCACTTAGTTTCATCCTGACCTATTTTCATTTTATCCCCATATTCTTAACCATACCATGGAACTTTTTATCTTTTTATTTGTATTTTAATAACTTGCAGGATCATTTATAAAAGAAAAGCTCCAACGTCCCATATTTAACTTTAGTCCAGTTTCAACTTAGGAAATAAATCACAAATTTTATAATAAAGCTTTTTGGTAATAAATTGTATTATTTCTGTCTATTTCACCTTAAATGGTGGTGCCCCCCCCGTCTTCCGCTTTATGCCAGTCAACAGCTTGGTTACTCACTGCTGTGGATAACCAGAATTTCTCAAGTACACCAGTGTGGTTGTAGTCTTTATTCTGGCACAAACAACATTTCCAAACTGATCAAACAGTGGTGAATAGTGTTGGGTTCAGCTCTACAGGCTCGCCATCCCCTCCTCTCCAAACCCAAACTGATTCCTTAATGATTAACCCCCCCCCGGTGGGAGCAAACATTGTCATCATATTTTGGTCCCGAAAACTTGAGATATAGAATTTTAACTGGTTGCAGAATTTTGTTTCTACGTCAATATCTGTCTGCTTTGAAATTGCCTCCAGTCATAACTGCTTCTAAGATTAGAAGGTTCCTATTCAGTCTCGTCTTGGATGCATAAAAACAGCCTGTAATGCAATTTCTATCAATCTCCAAAAAACATGGCAAGTTTATCTATACTTTGAGAATCTAAAACATGTTTATGTCTCAGGTATTCAATGCTCATATGTGAGAACACTTTGAAGAAAAACTACCAGGGTGTTTTTATTTGTCTGCATTCGTCAGCTACCAGCTCCACTGTGGCTGTGCAGGGAGATATTTGGACACCTCTGCTCTCACTATGCAAAATCAACCCAAGCCCCCAGTTTTCTCCTCCCACTTCCCTTCTCACTAAATCCCTTTGCTTTCCCTCCTTTTTTTTCCCCCTCCAAGTTTGACATGCAAATGAATGTCTCCTGAGCTATTGGTTGGCAGCTGTCTGCCTGTCTCAGCATAGATAACTGTGGGAAAACAGCATCATTATTCATATTTTCTTGTTCTCCAGCAGCATAAATAATATTAGGTGCTAATGACAAGCAGGAGCGGCTGTACAGAAATAGAAAGGTGTCTGCCTGCAAGCTGTTTGTTTGGTAGTAACATGCATCATCAGCAGAACTACCCCGGCCGCGTTTATTTAATGTTTCTGCTAAAAGCTTCTCGCTGTTAACATGTAGATTGTTGGAAATGAAGCTTCTTTTAATTTTATTGCCTCAAGCGAGGCGCTGACATGAACAGAACATTAGTCCTGCTTGAGTTTACTATCATCCAAATGTCTGAATAAAGAGGATCAGACGCACATTAAATTAGCCTTCTTGCCTGCAGACCCCTCCCCCCTCCAGGTGGTTGACTTGTGGAAATGTCCTCTAAAAATATCACCATGGAAATTCCTATTGGCCACTTTAATAAACTAGCTGCTGTAATTGCATCCATACACTTCAATACCGCTCCACACCAAAACACACAGTCATTGGCAAACACTTGCCAACAGGGATGAGCAAGCGGTCTCTAAAACACACAAACACACCGCGAGCATTTCTGAAACGGCTGAAAAGTAGCTCTCGTCAAGATGTACGTTCTCTGCGTTCACAATCGGCGTCCCAATTCGCGCTGATGGTTGCAAATCAGGCAGCCACTTACCACAGTCATTGGTTCCCCATGAAGCTGTGGCTTACTATCTGATTCCTCCGTCTCCCTGCGTTATCGACAGCCACGTTCTCACCTTGAATCCACTATAATGGGTCTGCGGCTCATGATATAATGGCTTGATGGGCCATAAAGGCCCACTGTGAGAGCTGGCTTAACTCAAAGCTCTACTTCACCACCAGGGTCAAACCAGAATAAGCTGCATAGTGTTAATGGGCTTAGCAGCTACAAAAGCTACAAAGTATTTCTTTTAGTAATTTTGGTGTCAGTATCTAGAGGTGATAAGAATGCTTTTGACCTGGTTGTTCTTGCTTTATGCTATAAGAGCTGAATAATTTTCAAATGGACAAAAAAACAAACAAACTCCCATCTCTCCTTGCACAGCTGCCTTTTGAAATAAAGCAATTCGGTTCTATTTTGATGCCATTTGCAGCAGCGTGATATAACAAATGCACACCAAATTATTTAAATTGTTTCAACTTTGCTGTGTTGTTCTCTGGACAGCTGTGTTGGAACAGCTTTATAGTACACACAGGGTGAAATAAAAAGTAATTGTCAGATTCTTTTCTTCTCACAAATGAAGCCAAGTATTTACCTTCTTTAGCAATAACACTTTGTTAAAAATAATAAAAGGAAAGAAAAGCAGACCCAGTCCAAGCATAGCCTTCCTGTACCGTCAATTTATATTGTTTGAGGGTAATAGAGAAACAATCAATCTGCATTAAAGATTAATCTAAAATAGATTTGAGAAACGATAATGCTGTACCCCAACCCTGCAATTTAGTTTCCACTCATCTCCTCTTCCATCAGGAGGCCAGTTGGAGAGTCTGATGGAAACCATGAGAGCGGAGATCGCTGCCCACCCTCCTGTTGAAGGGTCTTACTCGGCGCGGAGAGGGGACTACTGCCTAGCCAAGTTCGCTGATGGTGAATGGTATGTGTGCATTTCTGTCTTCAAAAACTTTGAACATTTTTAACCTGGCACTCTGCAACCTTAGTTATCCTTCTTACTGAAGGCGCCAGGTGCACACAAAGCTGAATTTCTGCCATTTCAAAATGCCGAGTAAGTGAGTTCTACGCCATTTTAAGTTAGATCAGATGTGAAAGTGTATCAATTGGGGAACCGGATTGTCCTAGCAGAGCCTGCTCCTTATAACCACTCATTTGACCTTTTCCTCCCTTAAATTTGAGTGGTAGTATTACTGTGGATCACAGTGTTCCAGCACATTTCTGAACAGAGGATTTCCTTAATCAGTTTGACATCTAACAATACTTGTCCTGTAAGTGTGTATCGGTGGTGTCAGGAAAACATCCACATAAATAGCCGGAGTTAAAATTTCCCTGTAAAGCACCACTTCTAACCGAAGGGATTTATTTTTTTATTTATATCAATCTTTATTTCCTTTGGTGATTGAACAACTTTATATTCAAAGGATTTTGCTGTCAGCATGTGGCGCATCCACAGCAGTCACCTACAGTGTTTTGATTAGCTCTTACAAAGCGGCGGTTTCCAAGCAGTAACATACAAAATCTCTTCTCCGCATCTCTTTGAGTGTTTAAAGTTCATAGACGGTCATGGGAGGTGGATGGAAGTCAAGAAGGCAAGGAAAGATCATGCAACTAATTAAAAACCAGATGTTCATCAAACATAGGTGTTGCCCTCCATCTTCCTGTTCTACTTTTAGAGCAAAACACAAGTTAATCTACTTCATATGTCACCAGTATAAGTCGGGGGACAATTTGAACAGGAAACACGGAGTCTGTATCTCCACATCGGGGAGGGGGGGAAGGAAAAGTCTGCCATTTAAACGGCGGGAAAAATATCTTGATTTGTGTCTTTCTGGCAGCCCTTTATTATTCAGAAAGCTAATTATGTTTGCATTGTTCTTTCTTTGTATCAGAGAACTGTGCGGTTCATTCTCCATGGAGACTTGTTTCTTTAGGGGAGTAATTAAAAATTTGTTACCATGCAAGTCCTCCCAGAAACACGAACGCAGAAGAATAAAACCTCTGTTCGTCAGTCGCTTCCTTTTTCTCAAACTCCTTATTATTGCAGTTTTTTACTTCATTATTCTCTCTTCACCCGCATAAACCTAATTATTTGGCCTTTTTTTTTTTTCGGCTTTGCAGCCAATTTGTCTTTAGTGCTCTCATTTTTTTTATTTTTTTTTTTTCTTACTAAAGATTCAGAGTGATGTCCAGGTGAGGTGATGTCATATATGTTTCACACTGTAACTTCTTTCTATATGTAGCTATTATTCAGGAAGGTGGTTTTGCCATTTAATTGGTTACTTTCTGGTTGTCACTGCTTTTACTTTTTATTTGCGTGGAAATCGAGCTTTTCAAATGTGCCAGAAAATAAAGGATCACAATGAAAACCTGCAGGGTCTCTATGATTAGCACTAATGCGCTAACGTCATTTTCTACAAGGCAAAAAAAAAACAGGTTTAAATTTCTGCCTTTTATTGCAAAGAGGCCTCCGTGCAATTTCTACCGCCCGCCTATGTCCTGATAGATCCCCTCTTCCCCCCCCCACCAACCCGCACACCCCCAGCCTGTTCATCCTATCCCGCTCCTCTACCCCGATCACAACAGACAGAACCTCCAACACCTTCTCCCTAGGGAAATAAGCACAGAATCATTTACTCATCTCCTTTTCCTCTTGTGCCCTCTGTCTTCATCTCTCTTTTCCTACTCTCTATTCTCTCCCCCCACCCCTTCCCCGTTTTCTCTCTATCCTTCTTTCCCCCCAATTATTCTTCTGCTGCTGCAGGTACAGAGCCAGAGTGGAGAAAGTTGAGTCACCGACAAAGGTTCACGTCTTCTACATCGACTATGGCAACGTGAGTAACTTTGTAGCAATAAATCTGATTGTGTGCGTGCGTGGCGGGAAAGTGTTCTCATTAAAGCAAAGTGTTGATCTTTAGAGTTGAAAAACATGCACATAGGAATGTCTTTCTTCAAATCTTTGTGAAATATAGTCTTTTTATATTCCAAGTTTTTTTTTTTTTATGTTCAAAGAAGTGTCTTTGTGCCCTTTTAGCTGAAGTTTATATGAGATACAAAATGCCAGCTTGCTTGTTTTTTGTTTTTTTTTTCTGGTATTTTATTATTGAAACACAAAATGTTCAGAACAGAATCTTTACTTGGTCTGAAAGTAAGTATAGATTTTATTCTAGTTTTTATCAGGTCACTTATGTTGACTTGATACACCAAAACTTTTTGAGGTTTTTAAATTATTTAACTGCTTTTTCTTTTTTGGCCTCTGGACCTAAAATTTTAACCATCAAAGTATCAGGATGTGCAAAGTTTCAGTCACAAAAATGGTTCTAATGCTTATGGAATATCTTGATGACAAAAAGAGTCACGTGTGCAGTTGTAACAAGTATCAGAAAGTCATTGCAAAATTTAACATTAAATATGTATTTTATATGCCTTAAAATTCAAAGCATTTTTAAACAAAAGCGTCACAGATTAAAAAAGTGATTTGTTACCTCCAGTCACTTTTTTTTTTTTTTTTTTTTAGTTTTGCACTAAAATGTCTGAAAAATGACATTAAACAGAAGATTCATAGAAACCCTGGTTTTCTTCAGAATGAAACGGTTCCTGCCTCTCCCTGGGTATTTTTAATTTTACTTGGCGATGACGGAGTCAGTGTTATCGTCTCTGCCCACGTGCGTGCTCATGCTTGCATCATCACCGAGTGGCTCATGCAGCCAGCCCCCGCCCTGCGGGAGTTTTCCCATGATGCAGTGGAGCGGCACAGTGTGCGACTGACCTCAGAGCACGGGGGGACAGACCACGGTTTGGCTGGCAGATGCAATGCATCCTGGCATGTTGCTGAAAGTGTTATTCTCCGAGGCTGACCTGGTACACACACACACACACACGCACGCGCACACAAAAAACACGAGTTGATTTCCGCAGCCTCTCATTAGTAGTAGTTTTGCGTCATTTCAGGTTGAGTCAGACCGGCCTTGAATTCGTGCCCTTGTGTCACGAGCTATTAGCTTACAATACTGCCACCACTCTCAGGTACATGGCGCTACCTGAATTATTATGTGATCATTAGCAAACACAGCGGAGCACTTTTGTCATTTTCAGGTTTAAAGCCTACATTCAAAGTGTCATCATAGTCTCATATCATGCAGATAAATCTTAACATTTTGTCATTATGAATCTGAGAGATATTTTCTGTCTAGACTGGACAGTTCAACGAACACATTAACCAAAGATCTGAGAGGGTCGTTAAATTACCTCTTGAGTTTTCATGGCTGTATTTATCTGACTTCCCAACACGCTAAAGCCTTTATGGGTCAGTGACGGAACAGAGCTTTACATGTTTTATAGATTTTGTGTCATAAACATGTAGTAAATATTATTCATTTGTAACTTTATATCTTGAAACGACCCAAAAACATAGGCTTATTATCTAGTCTGCGTAAGTAAAACAAATGTAATAATCAGCTTTTTTTAAATTACTTATTAAAAGACAACAAAAAGCAAAAGTGATAGATTCTAAAATTATTGCAATTTAGGCAGGAAATTAAATTTAAGGAACATTTTTTATGTCAATCCATTTGTAGATCAAAATTGTAGTGATTTTGGATGCATTTAATGAAGTGGAGAAAAATAAGACTTCAATATTGGACTTAGCAATCAAGAGAACATTTACATATTCAGATCAAATCAATTTAATTTGTGCATTCATACACATCAGTCCTACTTTATACATTCAAAATATGTTTTGCTGCAGGTTTCTGAAGGTGAAAGAAATCTGCTTCCTTACATCAGTGTCTAAAAGTGCGTCAACCAATTCAGACTTTTCAGTCGATTCACCCGGTACAACACGACGTATGGGATTATCACATCCTGCATCTTGGGCCGTCTCCATCTTTACTTTAACTAAGCTGAAACGCATATGGAGCTTGCACCTTCACAGGTGTATCAACAGCTGTAAAATGATTATATGGTTTACTTACAAGAGTGTGAAGCATTTTATCAACCTAAAGAAGATGCCTCACACTTTTTTTTTTTGCGTTGATACTGATACTGTTAGAGTGCAATACAAATATTAAATCTAATTGAAGAAACATTGCATCCAGGAAATAAAATGTTTCATTTATAAGTAAAAATCAAATATTTATACTGTAGTAAAAACTGCTGAAATGCAGATTTATACAATTAACACTTCCTTCCATATTTACAGATTTCTAATCTCATGTTACATTGCATTGTGGGGCTCTTTTGGTGTCAAGAAAATTCAATGATACTCATTGTACCATCATTAGCAGCACTAGCAGTTAGCCTGATGTAGTTTTTGCAAATTATGCCTCTTATATCATCCATATGTAACACTTTTAAAGAAATTTAAAAGTGGTATACACAGGCTTCTTCTATGCTAATGTATCCAGATAATGTCCAACAACAAGTATTTTAGTACAGAGAAACTGAAGGAGTACTTATTTTCTCATTTGAAAATAAGTCTCAAACACAAGTAGGTAGATACTTCTTAAGGCAATCACCTTTATATTTAGGACTCATAATAAATTCATGGCATCAGCAACTGAATATCGCTCCCAGACACTGTCAAGACAAGAAATATTGTGGCGTTTTAATATCACAAGATGTCGTTAACATCACACATATGAAAGCTGCTGTGTGCCGGGTTTCAAATGTCCTTCCTGTGTCCTTCCTCAGAGAGAAGTTGTGTCAAGCACCCGTCTGGCTGCCATGCCTCCTGCCTTCAGCACCAGGACTCTGCCAGCACAGGCCACGGAGTACACCTTCGCCTTCATCCAGGTCCCACAGGACGTAAGTGCACAGATGAGCAGACATGTCTTTGCAGCCACGAGCTCTGAAATTAGCCGAGATATGGGCATCTTCCGTTCCGCTTTCTGCCAACTTTTGAAAGTTTGACTTTCCTGGCACAACATGAAAAGTGTTTGAGTTTCACAAATTACACCGTGTGATAAGTCTGGAGCTGATAGACAAGGCTGACTTTCCATTCCAGGCAGTCTTGTGAAAACGATGCCCGCGCTCGGATAATAGATGTAACGGAAGCAAAAGAGAGCAATGACAAACGCAAAGTCACTGGTTTTTCATGTTTGCACAAAGATTAATAAAGAAGAAGAAAACAAACTTACCATCTGTGTTCTTTTTGAACAAATTTGATAACATTCCCTTCAATTATTCAGCAGCCTGAACTGTTATTTTCCTATGCAAAGATGATATCTACTTGGTGCGCTGGAGTGCGTACATGGTTGAGCACCTTCTGCTGTTTTCTGCAGCAATAATCATGTTTATTCAACCTTCAGTGACCACAGGCGGGTACTTGTGCATGTGTGTCAGGGGGTCGGCTCGTTGGCAGCGTCTTGAGCCGACCGCATACAAATCAAACCAAAGCGGGTTTACTTTAGCTATAGGCCTTGTTGGCGCTGACTAAAATCCTGGATTTATTCTGCAGCGTGTGATTTGCTTTTAGAAGATTTCTGTGTCACGTAGGCCGCATAAGATGTGGACCACTTTAGATATGATCCCGGGATTCTTCGAGTTGCAGGATTTGTTTGTTTGGCCATGCTGCTAAAGTTTATCTGTGCCTATTGAGTTAAAATCTGCTTTTGATGAATGCAAGGTGATTTGTTGTTTTTATACATATTCATAAATATATAGAAATATAAACAGTTGATTAGCTTTGAAAATGTCATTCTTTTCCCCCGAATTTTCTTCACTTTCTTCCTAAAAACGATAAATAAAAAGCAGGCGGTCTGAGGTCTGTGCTGCCACCTCTCATGAGTCAGTAATGAAGTAGCCCATCTGTTGGAGCAACCCGTGGGACACAGGGTTCACCTCCATGTTAAAGCTGCCATACACATGCATTAAAAACTTGTAGCACACCTTTCAGTCTGACACACACCTTACACATCTTCTGCTCGGTCGTCTTTCCGTCGTCCCTGCGCCTCGACTTTCCGTTTTGTCTCAGATTTCCGTCTCTTCTGGTTGCTATCTGACACACTGACAGCATGGTGCCCCGCTGGTACAGAAGCTTTGTGGGGAAGGTTGCTGCCTTCCTCCCGTAACCCGCCACCTGATGCCCCTGCACAACACATCTGTCTTCTCAAGTCATAATTGGCGTCTTAGTCACTCTCTGAAAAGTTCTTTTCTAAGACTAAAAGTCTGCCATTTGGATGAAATCCCACTGCTTGCATCCTGTTGTTTCTCATCAGATATTCTGTGAAGTGACAGTATTTTCAAAAATTGTCAGCCGTGACAAACTCCTGCTGTTCTTCTGTTTTAAAGGGGGGATTTTTAGATTTTATTTTTTACCTGAGATGTGTCCTGGTGACTCGTATCAAAGCAGGAGGCATCATGAATGTCACATCCATGACACCTCGCAGTAGCAGCTACAACTTCAGGTGCAAAAAAAAAATCACATTTTTAGATTGTGTTTTCCCCTTTTAAAGGTTGTCATGCCATTCACATGGCTCCACTAATACTCTTTCTGTCTGTTTGAACTAATTGGAGATTAAGTTTTTATCGAGATTGTCAGTTTAAAAAAAAAATAGTCAAAAGAAAACGCAGCTCATTAATTTGTAAGCTCCTTTCACTTATACTGCATTACCACTTCCCATTTTCCCATCACAGTCATGGCAAAATCCACTGGCAACAAGAAATGACTTTTTAAGCTTAAATCGCAAAGTAAAGGTCGACAAACACGTCCGATACCTCACATCTTTGCAGTTTTTTTGTGAAGTAAGGAACGGTTTATGACGGTAATTTCCATAATAGTTTTCAGGCACATTCAAGAGAAGTTTGATGCCAAAACTTGATTTTAAAAGCCTACCTGTATCAAGATGAAATGACTTATGGCTGACCTACAAACGGTTTGTGATAGATTCTAAAGCATTTATATAAATCGGAGATCCTACTTTTTCAATTTGGATAAGTATTTACAAGAGTTGTAATTCTCGTGCCCCTGATCCTGTCATGTTTCGGCTGTTTATCCATCTGTTCCACTTCTATTTTTTCCTTATGACTACAGAAATATCTGCTGTAAATGAATAATTATTAACATCTGTTTTTATAGTTTAAAATTTTGAATAAAAGAAAATGGTTGAAGATCTTGTGAAGTCCATATGTGGAGGGTGAACTGTTAAAAAATATTTTCAAGTCCACTCATCTACACATGTCCCTATATCAAACTGCTCTTTTCGACGCGTACCGTGAAAGATGAAGACATTGAAAGGTTCTTATGAATTTTCTATTGTCTTTTCATAAGCATTACTCCATTCTTCATCAGCAGTCGTCTTCCCCTCGCCCTGAGCATCCCCACGGCGACTGTGACAAGTTGACCGGGGGGGGGGAGAGACAAGGGGACAAAAAAGGCCCTTCTAGTTTTGTTCCTCGAATAAGCCTCCCTGCCCACACTCGCTCACTCACACATACACCAGACGCGCAGATGCCCAAGGGTGGCTAGCTGGAAGGGGGTTACCATGGAGACAAGACCAGGGCGAGAAAGAAGGGTAGCGAAGAGATAGATGGTGCAGGGGAGGGATGGTTAATGGCCAGGAGCTGATTTTTTTCTTTTAATGTTTTTTGTTTGGAAGGGGAGAGGGGCTGTTGTTTTTTCTTTTTATGCTATCTCTTCTTTTCTTTTTTTTTTTTTGTTTGAACGAGCCAATGCCAACTCTCTTAGTTTCATTTTCACCCCGTCTGCTGAAGGACATGAGGTCAGGATTTTGTTGCAGCTGTGTCACTATCTTCTTCTCCATATGTTCATTTAATTGCTGGATTTTAAGAGTTGAAAAGTTGAAGGGAGAAGAGTTCAGCTCTGAAAGATGTCTTGCACCAGTGTAGCCTGGCCGTTGACTTCCTGTGCAAATCCATGCAAAAATAAAAAAATTGCGCAGTCTGTGTTTTCTCCTCTTTGCTTGGATTGCCTACAGTAGATTTTCAATCAGAGAACAGCAGGAGAAACTTGTGACCAATGACGTCAGTTTTCTGTGCTGTACTTTTGCCTGTAGTCTTAGTGATGGTAGCGGAGGAAGTGAAAAAAGCCGTTCAGTCCGTGTTCGCCACGCTTCAGAATCCTGAATTAACATCAACAGCCACAAGTTTTTAACAGGCTAGTGCTGTTGTAATTAACTGTGTTTTGTTTTTTCCCCACTTTTTAACGCAAGTTAATGTTTGACATCCCAGTGTTCCTTTCCAGCCTAGAAAATTGTCGATTTTGTTTTGAGCATTTTCCAGGTCAGGTCAACTATGGAAACAAATTTGTATTTGCACACTTTATTCCCTTATACATGGTCTTTTTTTAATCTATTTTCATCTGTGATTTAACCGACCATCAATCTGTTTATCTATCCACTTAGCTTTTTTGTCCAGACATGTGTTGAAATATCTGCTGCAAATTCACACTCAAGTTTTATATTCTTCAAAATGAACAAAAAATTTGCGTCCGAAAAATTATTGCCCATTGAAAACAAACCTTGTCTTAGTGGCTTAAGTGTACCAATTGTTCCCCTGCCTTCTCCAGGAGGACGCCCGTGCTGATGTGGTGGACTGTGTGGTGCGGGACATCCAGAACAGCCAATGCCTGCTGAACGTGGAGTACTCAGGGGCCACCTGCCCACACGTCACAATACAGTTTGGGGACACCAAGGATGACGTGGGCCTGGGCTTGGTCAAAGAGGGCTTGGTCATGGTGGACGTCCGCAAGGAGAAGCACCTGCAGAAAATGGTGAGTGGAGCGAAAATGATCTCAGATATTTCTTCTGTTGCTGTAGCTGCTTGACTGGGAAGAGCAGTCCACAGGCGGGGTGCAATACGCTGCACTGATTGATATTTCAACATTTGTGCTGATGTTAGCTCTTTTATGTGTATTATTTTAAGTGCCTTTTCTGTTTCTTGTTTCGGTGTGAAATATTGATGGACACCAAAGTCCTTGCAGTCAGAATGGTATTGAGCGAGAGTGCCATGACCGGCATCTCTTTAACAGCCGCTGCAGTTTGTAATGTAGCGGGGCAGTTAAACATGTCAAAGTAAAAGTGCTTGTATTTGCGACGGACAGGTTCAAATTGTTTATAGCTTTGCCTGACAACATGATGGAGAGGATGCCTGCAACGATGGACCGTTTAGTTTACTCTTTTCCAGACCATGTTTTTCTTTCACTTCGCTCCTTGTTATTTACAAACTGCTGCGGATTCCAATCAGAGTCGGACATACAGGAGGCGACGGCTGTGATTTGTCTATGTGCCATTATTTTCACATTTGAATACATAATTTGCAGTCACGTGCCAGGTTGCATGATCTTCCAATCCACTGATCCTGTTAGAGAAATGTGGCTCCACTCCTCTGAGGTCAGTTTGTTTGTGCTCTCACTCTTATTTTTCTGCAACAATTGATATTTACTTCTTAACCAATACATTTTTATGTATGCTCAAAATTAACTCTAAATAATTTTTTTTTTTTTTCATGTAACAGTTCCAGTCAGAATTTTAAATACTCTTGTCTTATTAATTTTGGACTTTAATTGATTATTTTTAAATGTTTTTTTTGTTCATGGTGGAATACATTACAAGCAACTTCTATGTGATATTTGGAAACAAATAAGCTTCAATTTATACAAACTCTCCTTTGAATGTTTAACAAGTTCCAGGGAAACCACAATAATTTTGTAGCCATCTAGAAGCTTCTGACATAATTTTGGCTGAATGTTTGACGACTTCTAATATCAGAAACGGTGGAGCTAATTTAAATTGGTTGGTTTGCTGGCAAGGGCCCAGTCCATAAATTTCCAGGTCTTCATTCCTGAAGTGCTATTTGAACCTGATTCATCCATTCTTAAATCAGTTTAGGGTCATTGTCCTGTCAGAACACCTAGTTGTGTCCAAGCGTGTGTTCATTTATGTGAAAGTGAAGAATTTGGAGCTAGTCCTCCTCATTTCTCTGATGCACCAGAATTACTGGCAGGATTGTTAAATTTAAAGACCTCACACTGACTCCTCTGTTGTCCTTATTCTTATTTTGAATTAGGCCATTGACGTTGTTTGTAATTATTCAAACCTGGAATGTAAAAATCATTAGAAGCTCAAAATTAATGGCACTTCTGCCTATTATAATTGCATGTAAAATTGTGACTGAATCAGTGTACATTTAAGCAGCGCTACAGTGCCATTTTGCCCAAACGGTGAAGCTTTGCTCATTTACTTTTCACTCGTTATGCTAATTCCTCCTGCAGACTCAAAGCTGCTCTGTACATCAAAGATAAACTAAATGGAGATATGGATTCCTGCTATAAGTGCTGCTCCTACACAGCCCTAATACTAGTCACTGTATTTTATGTGAAAATCAAATGCACAAAGAAACTGTTAAGTGTTTCTATAAAGTGCAAAGGTTAACTAAATAACAACGAGGTATAGTGATCAAAGCCTAAAGTTGTATGCATGCACTTCACTTGTCCGTGAAGTTTTACCTCCCACCTCGGCATTGTGGGAGTACTTCGACTTCCGACCTCCACAGTGGAGTGAGTGACCATAATTCAGTCTTGGCATAATGGACCCTACAGACGAATGACAGTGATTAAACCCTCCTAGCTATTCCACTAATAGGCTTATAGACTGCACACAGATTTAGGTTTTGTAGGATCTAATGGTTCCTGTTTAGTATGCAACAGCTGTTTCTCCATTTGCCCCCTCCTTGCTGGCTACAGCTTGATATTTTGATCTGAAGGAAGCTTAACAAGCAGCAGTGTTGCCAAAGTGCTTACAAGTTTGTGTTAAAGTATAGCTCTACAGCTTGTCCTGAAGGTAATTCCACACATAATCTGAGTCGCGGTTCTGAGTATCATTGAGATCTTCCATTTATCCTACTTGGAACATTGAGCAGAAGGGAAATCAGACTACTTTTAGATGCTACCCAAGTCATACTTTCTTTTTATAACTTTTTGTTATTTTGTTTTTCACCACCTGGTAGCCTGGTGCTCAGTTCAATTGGGGACCAAAATTTCAACAGTTGTTACGTTTTCACACCGCACTGTCAAACAAAAGCCTATTCACCTCCTCGCCTGTGGTGGCGCTGCACCAAGAGCCACTGAAGGAAACATAACAAACACCTCTTAAGAACACGAGCGCAACTACCTTCTTTGTGAAATGTAAACAAAAATAGAAAGACATCAGATTTTAGCAGTTGTAGGATTTGGTAAAAGTCTGTGAGCCATTTCTCCCTCTAGCTCTAGTCTCATGAATCTGTTTTGACTGTATTCAACCAGGATGCCCTGCAGGAGAGTTTTTGGAGCGGCCTAGGTCTGTTTGGCCTTCACGTACCGGAGTTAGTTTTTTTTGGTCTGCATCAGGGTTCTGTTACGCATTCACACCTCCCTGATTGAACCAGACTTTCTAGGCAAAGAAGAGCTCAATTGTAAAGCAGGCTAGAACGTGGCTGGTCTGAATGAACCCCATGTTAAAGTCAGCCGTTAAGACATATTCCACACATGTTCTGCTTTTTTAAAATGTGTGCTGAAAAGATAAATATCCAAGCAAGTGATGAAGTGGTTCAGATGAGCTATTGTTTACAGTGTCAGCTGGCTGAATTTACAGTCATCCCTGCTGCTTTAGTAAATGGTTGCATCTTTGATCTACAGTACTTGTGTTTGTGTGGAGTCATTTGTTTACAAGCTGCACGCCGGCTTAGAGATTCATGGGTGCCACGACTCCTGCTGCTGGTGAGACAACAAAAAATACTGTCCTGCAGGAGCAACAGCCAAAAAATGTTTTAAGATATAACCTTTTGTTGCCACCTGGAGCCGTGCCTCGTTTTTCATCTCGTTTAGCCTTCGGTGCTACAGTATGGCACACCGTCTTCCTCGTCCTCGTTCACACCCCTCCTCCTCTTCCACACAGACAATCAGCCTACATGTAAAAGTGACTTTTGTCCTTCCCCATCTCCTCCTGTTTGTCTGTTCTTTATCCAGTGCTGGGGATTGGAACATGGTCACTGTAATCTGTACTCAAGTTCTGAAGCATTATATAACAGATGGGCTGTTATGTTCATTGGCACTTGAGCAGCCATTAATAGTCAGTCATAAGTGCACTGAAGGTTAACACCAGTCTTTGAGGGTGGCTTTGTCCCAAGAGGGAGGCAGCAGGGAGGGGATTTTCATCCATTTGGAGTTTTTTTCTTTTTCAAGTGCATTCCACCTTAAGCTGTACTTTAGTAGATGCTCATGATGCACACCATATGGACAGCTGCTGTTTAGCTTTTTTACCCAGAATGGGACGTGCATTATGATTTAATGCCTGCAGCAGATTATTGAGAAAATAAGTGGAATTAGACAAAGGGGAAACGGGTGACAAGCAAAAATTATGACCAAGATAATGTAATAATTTCACACTGCATCCACTTAGGCAGATTTAATACTCCTAAATCAAGTTCCGTAATGTTGTTGTAAAGACAGCATTACAAAAAAGATCTGGAGAACTTTTACTTCTGTACCAATGTTTGTTTTTGTTTCAACAGCCCCTTAAATGGAGTTCTGCTGTACTTTGTAGATTGCCAGGTAAAGTGGCTGCCATATAAAGTGTGGGCCACGGGTACATGTAATCAGCATGTTGGTGTCATAAATGAGCTGTTAGCAAAGCTCACCAGCTCAGTAATAGTTGCCTCAGGCAGCCAGATTTAGAGCAGTGTCAACCATGTCATTTGGTCTGATTGCCCCCGATGGCAACTGCTATTCTTGAGTTGGAGGAAGACTTTTTTTCTTCCTCCAGTAGTATTTCTGACAATTATGTAATTAAGTGGGCATTGATTTTCCTGTAATGGGAAACTTAGGTGTAGATGCAAAAAGCTAATTGAATTTATTATGATAAAGTTAAAATAACGGCTATGAAGTATTAAAATAAGTTAATACCTAAAGCAAACCAGAGATGATGAATGTTTGCCATGTTGATTGATTCTCTGTGTACAAACATTTAGTCCCCCTCTCTAACAACCTCTGATGCGTTCCCCCTCCTCAGGCAGAGCAGATAAGCTGAGCTTCTCTTAAATGGTCCTGGCTCTATAAACTCTTAAAACAATGGCATCGTGCCACACGGACGCTCACTCAGATAGTCACTAACACACTTCCCTCTTCTTTTATTTATCCCTCTAAATTCTGTTCCTCACACATTTGTCAAATTCTGCCTTTTTAATTTTAACACTAACACACTTGAACTGCCAGGTTTTGCCATGTTGTGACCATCGACATAATGTTTTTTTGTTTTTTTTTTATAAAATTCCAGAAACTGTTTTATTAATTTGTACACGACAGTGCCTGCATTGGAAGATGGGGGTAAATCCAGTGTGATCCTGATTCCAGTATCGGTGGATGAATAGAAAAGCCTTACTAATCTGCACATCACCTTGAACTCTCCATGCCCATTGTAGAACATGGTGGTGGCAGCATTATGGTGTGGGAAGGCTATTCTCCGACTGGTCGGTGTGGAAGACCTTTATCGACTTTTTCATCTATCATAAAATAAAGTTTGCAACTTGGCAAAATGTGAAAAGTGTGTGTGTGCAAGACACAGTATTCTCTTCATCAACTTGATCTTGTTTCCTTTGTTCTCTAGAACTTGTATCTTTTTATCACTTGCTTCTTAATTACTTTGCTTGTTCTTGCATTAAGTTATTTTTTTATCCTCTGGTGCTACTTTTTATCGCTTGTCAAATTGCTTTTATCATCAGTTAGAAAAAAAAATCCTACCAATCTCCCCTGACTGTTTTCCCCATTTTTATTATTTTTTAATAGCCCTTGGTATTCATTTTATCTAAGCGGAGCAACAGCAAGTGATCTGCACAGCATTTGGTGGGAAGCTTGTTTGGCTTTTGCGTGCTCTAATTTGCATTTTGTCTTTCAGTGCTATGTCATGATGAGTAATAATCCCCAGGAATTAGAGTGGAGAGCTGCTCAGATCAGACCTGGCAGCAGCCTGATAATGAGCTCTGATTTAAAATGTTGTGTGATAATTTGCAGCTTGCATCAGCTGATGTTGCCCTGTGAGACTTCTGCTGATAATGTCATAATGCCTCCTTTTCTATTTAAAGCAAAGGTAGAGGTGCAAGACATGAACGGCATATTCGCTCAGTGGAAGGGAAAAAAAAAGAAAGCATACCTGGCTCAACAGAATTAGAAATAGACCTGAAATGTATTTTTCTTTCCGCCTGATTGGTTACACAGAAAGCGCCTGCAGCATCTATTTTTGACCAGCGCACAGAAATCTGCACCCGGACCTGATATGTCTTTGTCCAAGACGTAATGAGTCTGTCATGGCAGCTGAAGTGGAAGATGGCTGTGTGGTTAGCAGCACTATCTGTTGTGCTCGGCTGCTTTTCACCAGTGTTTTCTGTCAGCAGCTGCCAGCGACATGACTGATTCAAACTGTGGCAGGCCACTCGGTGCTAACTGTCTCGTCCAGTCACCTCAGCTAACTGACACTGGTGCTAGCCCCGCAAAGTTCATTAGCGTTACAAGCTAATAATCTCCAGTTTGCTAATCACAAGTCAATTACAAATACGGATGCGTTTGTCACTTCTCTGCTGGCGCAATTATTATAAATCACCAGCGCTCACTTCTGCAATATCGATCCAGGCCTCATCTCTAAACTGTCTCTTAGGACTAGATTAAGATATAGCAGCGGCGTTTATAGGCTAAGCTCATGTATCTGAACACCTGTGTTAGACCGTTAGTGAGAGGGGGTGTGCCAGAGTGTGTCAGCAGAAGGTAGACTGTGGGAAAACAGCTGTGAGGTAGCTTTTTAAGTTTGAGAGTGACAGATGAGTCGAGGAATCTTTAATTACCCAGGAAGTCCCTTGGGAAATATAGTTTTGTTTTTTAAATTTTCTCTGCCTATATTGTTGCTGCATTCATACGGAGGTCCTTCTTTTCATGTATAAACGTTGAGCAGCGCTCTGTGAAGTTGCAAAACGCTTTAGGCAACTTGAAAAGTTGTGAGAAGCTTAAGATGCAAAGAAGATTTTTGTTATTTATGCTTTTTTTTTTTTCTTTTCTTTTTTGCACACACACTACCTCATGTGGTTTGTTTTAAAGTTCACAGTTAGAACCCCCACTGTAGTTAATGGCACAGCGGGGTAATTGTGTTAATGGAGTTTGTGAGTGTAGCTGAAGATTGAGCTGTGTGGCTGGATGTGGGGAATCCATACAGGAAATAAGTGAGGAGGCTCACGCGCAGGATGCCTCCAGGGATGGCTCGTTCCATTTATCAAAGCACCATTCTGCAGTTTGGCACATATACTATACTGCAAAGGAGGCTTTGTATCATGGAATCCACTGCAAAGAACAGCTAAGGACACTGATTGTTGTATGCTACATGGAAACGTAGCGCTTCTTTACTCAAGATGCACAGCTACAAATTTAGGCCTGTTGGGCAATCTTCTTTGCATGTAGCCCAGATGTTGCTCATTAGCGGACTGGCCCTTATTACACGTTTTAATGAAGTACAGAAAACATTATTGGATTAAAATTAATGACTGAGTGGTGGTACAGCATACATTAGACTATGTTTAAGCATTTTTAAGAATCTTTTTTTTTTTTTTACTGCCACAAATCAAAGGAATAGAAATCAAGTGAAGTGTAGAATAGTTTAGTCCATGTTTTATTCGTCCATATATTATGGTTTTTATGCTCGTCTCATTCTTCAGTGATACTAATGCTGGAAAAAGCACAACTTGCTAAACCTAGTGGCAGCATGCGAGGGCAATCCGCAGTGTTAAATGTTAAAAGTTGACAGGTGAGAAATTCACAAAATCTGCAAATTTAAAGTAAAATGGAAAAACAACAAACATTTATGTCTACAGATTTTGATCAGAGTCTGACTAAGCTTAAAAGTCCATAAGTGGTTTCTAACCATTTTTTGGAAACTTCACCAAAACGATTTCTCAAGTTGCCGCCTCCACTTTTAAACTACGGTTTCACTCTCATTGTACTCTACAGCTGTGAGACAGCAAGTATTCTCCCCACTAAAGGCTCAATTTTTATTTTACAAGAAATATTGGAGATGGGGTTGTACTCTGTCATTATTGACTCTACACACAGTCGAGCCAGGTTTCACGTCTTCCTGCTACCGTTGATCTGAGGGCCGAGCTGGTACGCGTCTCTTCACAGACTATAGTCCATCTTCCATGATGAATGCATATAAATGTCTGCTCATTTCCAGACTTCTGAGAACCAAGATGTTGTCAAACTTTTTTTTTTTTTTATCTGGAAAAGAAAATGCATATTCAAAGATTCTAATTGGAATAAAACTGTAATCTCCTTTGATTACAAGGTGCCTTTGGGAGAGAGCTGGACAGTATACTTGCATCTGTTGTTACATGAGTGTGACCTCTTAACTGTATGAACCCATGCTGGTGGGCTTGTCATGTTAGTTCCCACCAAAGTGTCTGATCTTCTCCGACAGCCATGCTGGAAGGGAGGCTAACCAGCAGGCAACAGGAAGAAATCCCAGCCAGCCTCAGATCAGTGGCACTGACCCTCACAAATATGATGTGCACTTGTATCCCTTTGTTTCTAGTATCAAAATACTTACAAATTTTTCTAATAAAATTGTTGAATATCTTAAGACTGCAACAGGTATGTCAAACTAATAGCTATCTCAAAATCGATAGTAAGAAAAAGAATTATTCAGAGATAGTCATTGGCATCCAAATCAATAATTACTGTTTCATCCAACAGTAGTGCTCTAATAACAGACATTCACCATCTCCCAAAGTTTGAAACTTTGCTAACTTGGCGATTACATCCAGAACAAAACATCTGTGACCCTCTTTAGCCAACAAGACTAACACAACAGCGTTGTTTGAAAGTACTTTCCCCATGAGGTAGACAGACAGGACATGCTAGCTCCGCTGACATTATCATGCTGATGTTTGAGAACAACTTAAAAGATGACTTGTTACCATTTACTGGCTCAACATATGTATTATGATGCTTATAGTTAAGAAAAAAGGAACCATCAGGAGCAGTTTAGCTGGGAGCTGTAGGATCGACCATTTAGAAATCAACAATATCCTTTGACTGCATTAAGTCTGGACATTACTAAACCCAGGACTAGAGTCAGTCAAACCTTGGTTAGACTGCCTTAATACTTGGGTAAGTTGTATCCAACAATTTGTAGAAACTTTAAAGAGTACATTTATCAGCTTGAAAATAATAATGTTAGTTTTAACTATTTTGTTGGCTGATTAGCCTGTCTTCCTACTTTTAGGAAGCTACTGCATCAAGCTTGTGCTTTTGTAAGAAACCTTACAGAGCTCACATAACCCCTGGTTTTTGTCACCAGACATAATATACTTCCATGCATTAAATCCCTTCAAAAGAATCTTTAAAACTCCCATTTAAACCTGAAACAAACTATTTGTTCGCATGATTTTGAAATTGTAACTTACTGTTACAAGTTACTGGGTGGCTATAGCCCAGTAACTTGATCCAAACCATAGTGATGCACATAAGCCACATGGTGACAAATTCCTCTGCCGACCATAATTAAGAGGTATTTACCAATTATTGTGGTCAGCCTCATTGATGATGACTAGATGTGGTAAGCCTGCTTTCCATTCATCATGTTGATGTTCACTTTGGGACTCCCTCGTCCCACTCAGCCATGACAGGCCTTAGAGAGTTCTTTCTCTGGCTAGCTATGGTGCTTACAAGACAAGCTCTTCTCCATCAAACCACTTGTAAGATGACAAGTCTGAAGAGACCCCCTTTTATCGCCTCACCCTACAAACCCCCCCAAAAAAGCCTGGTCTCTTCTCTGCTTGCCATGCAGTATTCATGTATGGGCATGTTGAACGAGAGACGTCTCTTAGGACCGTCTCTCAGCCAAGTACTCTCAACTTGAAACAGTGTGGGCTACAAACATAAAAGCCGTTATGTTCCAGTACATGCTCTGATGATGACTGTTTAGTGCAGTTTTTCTGCTCTCTGTGCAGACAGAGAGGGTCTGAGGTTGCATGAGAGAACAATGTGGAATCTGATTTCAGCGTTTTCCCTCCAGTTATGGAAAAAAAAATAGAGAAAAATATTTGTTTACCCTACTAAAGTTGTGATTGAGCAACAAAGACAAAAAAACCCCAAAAAGGTATATGTAAACTAAAGCAAAGTTGTCATTTCTTTAAACTTGCTTGTTTAATTACAGACTCTAAAAGCTTAGCATACATTGAGGTCCTTATTGTCCCCTTTTCACTTGAGTGACTTAAGTCAAGAAGTACGTAAACAAACCTTTAAAAATCAGCTTTTTCTGTGCTCTTTATCCAAACTTAAGTTTTCCTTCACCAGCTTTGAGATCAATAAATAAAGTGGTAGCTTACCTACGCAGGACTCAACCTGCTGAAGACGTGCAGCATTAGCTCATTCTTACGTCCGTCACTTTCACACCACGTTTACCAGAACACCACCTGGACATGGCACGAGGGCCAGCCTTCCGCTCACTCTTTCAGATTCACAGCCAGTCAGAAAAACCGAGCGGTGCCAAAGCGCCGGGCCCGCACCACCTGTCGTTCAGCTCACCAAAAGCCTCACACCAACACACCGTCTCTCATTTAGTCTAATGTCAGTTACCTGAATCCACTCAAACTGACTTGTGGTATTCATGGAAATATGTTTTCCTTGTATCTGACAATGAGATCGGCTCAAGGTAGTACAAGTAAGTAGGAAATGATGGATTGAAAACTGTGAAATGTGCAGTTTTGTGGTTAATAAAAGTAAAAAAAAAATAAATAAAAAATGAAACCCTTTAGGGGGCTTTCTTGAACATGCAGTTACATCTTTAGCCAAACTGTCTATGGTCACTACTCATCATACTGGCATCTGTCTGGCATATGGGAGCTCTGTTGGGTCATCCAGACAAACACCACCACCAGCTGCTCTCTCCTGCCCAAGTCCTTCACAATTACTGCATTTTTTTCCCCTCTTCAGCTTCCTTCCCTATAATCAATATTTAGCTCTCGAAAACTGCGCTTCATCTGAAAACTAACCATCTTTAGGTTTTCCTAATTACTACTGTCTTCCTTGCTTTGCTGAAACATTTTTTAGCAAAATTCAGGATCACACTTCACTGCCATCATCTTGCATTCCCCTTCCTTCCTGCGTATTTCATGCCACAGTTGTTTCCTAAATGAGAAAAATTCCTTGTCTTCGCCACGCCGAGTGGGTTTTTGCATGCATTTGAGTCATAAATGAGCCATTATGCCTCCCCACTGGAGTCCATAGAAGAGCAGTGAAAGACGGATCCGGCGCCTGATACACGGCGCTGTTTAACAAAAAAAAAAAAAAAACACGAAAATCTAGAGTTCAACTGATTGGCTGCTGTGTTCATTGAACTGAAGTGTGCAGAACGGTGAAAGATGAGCTGATAAAGGCTCCCTCCCCACCAGACGAGTGAAACTTTCAGTACGGCAACATTTCATCTTTGCATATTGTCTTGTAGTGCTCTTGACTTTGCATCTGTTGCGAAATATTTCTGCATTTACATGGAGACTTATAATTAGTTTTGAAAAAAAAAATTGAATGTATCTTGTTGAAAGATGCACGTTCCTTGTGATTTTATTTTCCCTCGAATTTTTCACTTGCGTTTCAGATATGCAACTGTCCACCTAAGTTTTACATGCTGCTTTTGGAAGACGATGAAACATGATGTGAACTCCGACAGCCCCCCCTACAGAGCCCAAATGGCATCCACTGCCTTTTGTGTGTGTGTGTGTCTGTGAAATATCATTGGTGGGGTCCTCCATATGGTGACATCTGCCTGGTGGGACTAACGCGCCATACTCGTCTGCCTTCCAAAAAATCTCTTGCCTTAGTTGGCTTTGATGGATGCCTTGTGCAGGCACAGCACTTTCCTCCCCACTCACACACCCACATGCACACATTCAGAACCGCCGTACGATCCAGCTGTAGGTCTGT
The DNA here is from genome assembly GCA_903067095.1 of Girardinus metallicus. Lineage (NCBI taxonomy): Eukaryota > Metazoa > Chordata > Actinopteri > Cyprinodontiformes > Poeciliidae > Girardinus > Girardinus metallicus. The sequence continues at coordinate 24,487 of CAEGAE010003744.1, forward strand.
TATCTTGGCCGTGCCGTGTGCAGCGCAGATATCTAATCAACCTATGTGCACAAGCTAGCTAAGCAATTAAACTCCAGAGTCCTATCCATCCCCATCCCACTCGACTGTTTTAACATCTGGCATGCTTGTTTTGGTGCTTGAGCGCACGCCAGCTCGTCTGCTGCTGTAATCAGCTTCAAAAAGCAGCGCACAATTGAATCCGTGACATGGTTTCATCTTTTGCTGCAAGTGAAATTTGATTCTGTGTTCCTCCTTTGCAGCTGATTTCCTCTGTGTTAACCCAGAAAAGGCCCAAATTCTTCATCTGCTGCATGGATTTCATCCGCTGAAGTGACGGATGTCCTTTAAGTGACATGTGCTGTGGTGTTACTTTGTAGAGTTTGTACAGATCCTGTACATGATGTAGTCTGATATTGGAAATGGCGAAGGACACCTTCACTGTGAGGGTTTGCCACTCAAACTCTCCAAGGTCCATACTTCCTCTTATCCACCTAAACAAATGCGCTCTCTCCATCCTCTTCTGCCCCCACCCCGACCCTGTGTCCTACTACTCATCACTGGTTTATTCAAAGAGGCTAAATGGCTGTTCTAGCAGAAACAGTCAATATGCTCAATGTTTGCTCATTGGCCTTCATTCCTCCTCTAACCCTTACATATTCTGTGTACGCAGTAATTTTTTTTTCTTCCCTTACTGTAATAATTCTTCAAAAAAGACAAACCTTCCAGCATCTCACTTCCAAAAATCCAGCCATCCATTTTTAACTTTAATTTTTAAACGCAACATATTTAACGCCTGGCCTCTGGAAAGCCATCCATCCATCCATCCATCCGTTTTCTATACACCCTTGTCCCTAGTGGGGTCGGGAGGATTGCTGGTGCCTATCTCCAGCTAACATTACGGGTAAGAGGCGGGGTACACCATGGACAGGTCGCCAGTCTGTCGCACCTCTGGACAACCGTCTTCCAGAAATGGAGAGAAAATGAGATTGCATCATTGTGACAATGTTTAAAACTACATAGACGTTAGAAGAGTGACTTCATGACTTCACCAGTATAAGCGTTTGACCTTCATTTAAGAAAAATGGCACAGAAAATCTTTTCTCTGTGTTTGTCAGCCGTCTGTTTGTTTGGTTTTTTTTCCCCACTACTGTACAGTAAAATCAAGATCACATTTTGGGCCTGTGCTCCATTTTAGCTTGTGGCTCCCTTATGGCGGCCTGCTACTGCACTTGATTATAAATTGCTACTCCAAACTGACGAGGTGTTGGCCGAAGGCTAGAGAGGCAGGAGGATTTAAGGAAGGCTTTCATCTCAGTTGACTTTGATGGTTGAAATTGTTGCATGAAGAGCAAAGTGATGCGCCGCACGCAGCGGGGAAAGCAATGACCCTAAAAAGTGAGCCATCATGTGACGTCAAAAATCTCTGCTATGCTTCCCACACTCCCTGTAGTGACATAACCAGGCTTGCGTCTGTGTGTTATCTCGATCCCGCTGATCTTCAGAGAACACGCTGCTCTACACAACCTCTGTTACATGGAGAGTGAGCATGTACCCTTCCTCCTAGAAATTTGAGCTTTCAACAAGAAACTCAGAAATGTCCCCGCATGCTTGGAAGGAAATGTCTCCAGTTGAAGAGCGGGTGGAAATGATGCATCGGTTCACTATAATCCTTTTTTAAAATTAAAAAAAAAAGCAGACATGTGACATGGTACGCTAATAGCTCATCTCTTTCTTCCGTAGGTGACAGAGTACCTGAACAGCCAAGAATCTGCCAAGAGTGCCAGGGTAAGTAGCTTTTAAAATTTTTTTTTCAGTTCCTCACTTCCTCCTTGTGATATACTTTGTTGATGGAACAAGAATATATCAGGGATGATATCTTTTATTTTCTCCCTTTCAACGGAGAGTGTCTTGCAGAAGTATTTATACCACTTCTCTGAAAATGTTGTCCTGTCATATAAAATCATCTTATGGATTTTAGGTGATAAACCAACATGAATATGATGCATCACTATAAAGTTGTTCAGGGAGAATCTACAAATTAGCTTGAGTAGGGCTGCACAATATTAGAAAAATATGTGATAGGCTGTATTATTGGGGATAGGTTTCAAACATGGAATCCAACTACTGAAAAAAAAAACACAAAAAAAAACTTGGACCTAAGTGCTCTCCAGTCAGCATGAGGTGGAACAATTTCACAAAGAATGTGGCAAAAATACAGCCACACTTGTTTTCTGTCATTATTTGTGAACTTTGTGTTGATCTGTCACGTAACACCCCCATCCTCCAACAACTGCGTTGAAGTTTTAGGTCGCAACATATTAAATCGCAAATATTTAACTTTTAAGGGAGTTTCATTACCTTTGCAAGACTCTAAGTTGGTTTCAATATACAGTGGTTTTGATGTGGAAGAAACATTTATGTATTCCAAACCTGTATAAATAAAAAGTAAATTTATCTTTTTTGTTAGACAATCTTTCCATAATAGCTTCAACTAGATAGAAGAAGCTGACAGAAACTGTCAACCATTACTGCTGCAGTTCCTAAACAATACATTGCTCCTGTGCTCTATTATTTACCCAGTGGTTCTCTGGCGTGTTCCTACGAAAAGACTGTCATGTGACTGTAATGGTGAGCTTGATTCACATCTGAGTTGCTGCCGTGTTTTCAGGATGTCAGGGAGGAGCACAAAAAAGGCAGCGGTGTGAGAAATGGAAAATGGCTTCATTCATTTCATTCATCCCTAATAAGTAGCGCTAATTAGCACAGTTGCTAATTAGCTATGAATCACAGTGTTAACAGCTGAGCGCACATGCCTGAGAACAAAAAAAAAAAAAAACATCCCTACACAGACACAGTTATGCATTCAAACAAAGAGATGGGACAGTTTTATAACATTTGCATAACTATGCACACTTTTGCAGCCACTTTGTGGTAACTGCGACATTTAAAGGATGCATGTGGCGGTTTATGAGGCGATGCACTGTCTGGGTAATGGAACAGGAGAAGTAATAGACTGAGTGATGTTGGATGGAAAAGGCGAAAGAAAAAAAAAAAGTAAAGGGAGACGGCGATGCAGGAAGCCCTTTGTAGCTTTGCAGGAATTAAGTGTAATATATGTCTGGTTGTTTCTCCCATTGTGGTTGATTAAAGTCTTTGTCTTCTCATCAGCTTAACATTTGGCGCTATGGAGATTTCCGCGCAGACGATGCAGATGAGTTTGGATATCGCCGTTAAGGAGATAAAAACTAAAGCAACCATCCAGTTAACGCCATTCCAAAGACAGGAAGTGATGCATTGATGAGAAGATTAACCCAAACGACAAGCATGGACTCACTCTTCCTCCTTTTAGACATTTCATCCCTTCTGTCTGGCTTCTCTTCCACTTGAGCATAATTTTTATAATTTCTTTTCTCCAGCTTGCTCCTTCAGTGATGCTTAAAAATTCCATGATATAATTACTTTCCATTTATCCTCTATTTCCTAATCAGCCCCTGCAAGCTAGAGCAATCTGCACTGTTGCCAATCTGTTATTTGCCATGTTATCTTGTCAGCAAATGTCCTGTGTGAATGATATTAAGTATGCATTACAGCCAATCATGTTCTTCAAACGTGAGCTTCTGTCCCAATCCCAGTTTTATCCTTCACTAGAATGGAACGGTTGTTTTTTTTTTTAAGGTAAACGCTCAATTTTTCTCCTCAGCAAATGCTTCCCTAATGAAATGTGTGATTATGTTGAAAGGTATAAATTCCTTTATTTTAGAAACGTAGTGCAGGTGAAGCCACACGGATGAGAAAAAGGATGAATTTATTTTTTGTCTTCAGTGTATATTACTGTGACACTTTTGCAGATGTTTTTGTGGGGAGTGTTTTGTCGTTTCTTCACTGTCTCACTTTTTTTGACCAGTAAATATAGATGCCTTCATGTGGCATTGCATCATCTCTCTTTCTGTAAGTTTACATTCTAATACTGGTGATGATCCTGTCTCTGGCAGTCTCTTCTCTTTCCGTCTCTTTATGCCATATCAGATACAGTGTTTGAGCTTGTTTCCAGGTAATGAATCTTTGCATTCTATTAAAAATCTACGGAATAAAAAAAAAAAAGCAAAGTACAAATATCCTGTTTATTTCTTCTTACGAACCTAACTGCATTTAGTCAGAAGTGTGTTTGAAGTCACTTTTTAAAGCATTTGTTCCTCTGCAGAGCAATTGCTTTAGAGAAAACTCTGAACATGGGTAGTTGGCAGCTAGACATGACGCTTTATTTTTTTGTGAAAAATTTCATATTAAGATTGAATTTGAATATCAGGTCTTCTGCCCATCAACTTCAGTGCCAAACTTTTACAGTCAAGTTTAAAAAAGTGTGGCTAATGAAAAACATTTCACCATGTCCCCATCTCTGGATACTATTTGGTGTTTGCTAAGTGAAACCTGGTGGAAGTTGGATTGAAGTGCTCATAAATATTTAATAATTCCTGATTTCTAAATGGATGCTACATTAAATAACAGCTGAAAGTAGACGTCCTCTGGTTTGTTAAATCAGACATCGACTCCCAAGTTTGCATCCATAAACCACCATTTACACAAAATGAGACGCAGAGCACTTCCTTAATGGACATCGAAAGCTCTGGGTTTTTTTTATCTCTGCTACATCTTCAAGGTCACCCTGCTGAAACCCACGTCAAGGGTAAAATATACATCTGTGCATTTATGTTCACTTGAACGAGGCAGGTAGTTCATTTGCATTGGAGATGTACGGTGGATGTTTTCATCACCAATGAAGATCCATCACTTTTACCGTGCGGTGAGTGACAGCTCGGTGTGTGAAGCCTTCATCCTCAGCAGCCCAGGCTGATAAAATGAACAGGAGCTTCTGCCTGCTTCAGAGTGAACCCTTTAAACTGCATTCATCCCATGATAGGAAATTTGGACTCCAGTTTGTGCACATCAGTGTCACGGGGCATATCACCGCAATATTTATTGTGCCATAGACCAACTACAAATGCTGATGTGGGACAATAAAGATTTTCATCATTGCCAGATGAACTTGCGGTCACCTGTGCCTTCAGCCTACTCTCTTTTTTTATTGTTATAAAAAGACAGAAAATGCTTAAATCTAATCTGCTTTGCGCAGGAAAACTTCAGCAATAAGCATTGTGGTGTAAAACCAGAGCACAGCAGTGAAAGATATCACTAGATATTGAATTGTTTAATTTGCTGAAAGTAAAATGCCTGGAAAAAGTTGTTTAAAAAAGATGACTTGGTATAATACGACTGAAGATTTTTGAAAAATGACTCGTAGTATAGTATGATGTTCAAAATAGGGAAAAAATGACGAAGCCAACGCGTAAATTCAAGCTGGGAGACTTGAATTTACACCTACCTGCATCATCCAATTGCCGCGCCTACACCTCAGCCAATCAGATGCAAGTCATCACTTTGCTTCAGCCAATCATCACTCAAGAACCCCTTAACAAGGCCCAACATCTATGGACCCACCTCCTCCACATCGCCACCATTGTCCTCCGAGGTTCCTCCCTCTCCAAACTTCACTCCACCATCAGTCTCTGGGAGCGAAGAGGGGGGAGACTACCCTGAACCTCACCTAGAGCTGTTCATGCAAGCTTTCAGCATGCAGGTCGTCTGATGGGGTCCGAGCGCCAAAGAACTTCAAGGCAAGGAAAACTTTCTAACTATTGCTGTTTCTCTGTGTCTCTCTCCAGATTGAAACAGTATAATGAGGCAAATTACACCCACTATGCTATCACATCCAAATGTCCTGAAATGACAGTTGATATCAAAAGTGAGCTCAAACATGGCATTACTATAGTATGCAAAATTACACGATAGTATGATGTTGAAAATAAACAGAAATTACTCAGTAAAATGAGGCCAACTGAGTCATAGTAAAGTATGACAGTATAACATGTGTCACACTTTACTATGTATATAATATGATACATTTTAGCTCAAATGAGACGTAGCATAGTACAGAATGTTAACATTGAAAAGAGTTCAAATGAGACTTGTCGAAAATTAGCTCAAATGAGAAAACATGTATAATGTCACAACATACCTCGAACGCCTCACTTTAATAGCAGTCAAAGGTTGTTCTATAAATAACTGAACCAGACAGGGTGTTTGTAAAGTGACAAAGAAATAGTTAATTCTGTGTGCAGGTAAGACGTAATTTCATTATTCAGTGTCAGGAAGTTAACGTAAAGTAGTGGAGCAAATGTCCCTCCCCGCTGGATGCCAGTTTGAATTTCTCAGCCACATAGTAGTCACCAAATTCAAGGTAGCCTGAACAATTTATCACCAGTGCTCACGTCCAATTACCAGGAGTTAGGATGAGAAATATGCTCTAAGGGCAATTAAGAATGCTGTCAGCTGACTCATGGACTCTGTGGAATGGGTTTCTCTGTTAGATCCATGTCCTCTCTCTGTCTTTTTTTGTCACAAACTATCCATCGACTCTGTGTTTGCCTGACTGCGCCACCTCTCCAAGCTGGAGAGATAGAGGTCCGGCTCGCATGTTGAAGCGGAATAAACAAGAGGAGGAGAAAGCAATTACCGAATATATGAAAAGTGGTTGTCTGTTCTAGTTGTAAGTTAAGCCTTCAGATTTCATCTCCACTCGCTCTTTGTAAAAGCTGTCACAGTTGAAACTACGCCCAGAAGACATAGCAGCCAGATTAGGCAGTAGGTCTCTCAGTAAATTGTTTGTTCAGAAGTGTTGATTATTCTGTGTCTTCAACAGCATTTGAGACAGCCAAATCCAAACTGTGTCGACAACAATTAAAATTGGAAAGAATGCCTTGTTCTGAGGGATTTGTAAGAAAAAAAGCAGTCATCACTGAGGTCCTTCTGCAATCAGAAAAATGGAGTTTTCCTTGTGATCTCGCTCTGTGTCATGAGTGCACACACTGTAGAAAACTGACAGGGAGACAAACAAACACTGATTTGATGTGAACAAACAACACCAGCAGAGGAAGTATATTTTTTTCATGAACCTGTGACACATTTCCCCTCTACTTGGTGCGAACGGAAAACGAGCCTTAATTATTAAACAATAAATACATTTCAGTCCTAATATTACGTGCTTTGTTTTTTCATATTCTGTTACGTTGTAGCCACAAATTTTTATCCATTTGTTATGAACTGCTAGACAAACGGCTGCGAGGAAAAGGAAGCAGAGACTCATCTAAACGTTGCAGGACGCCAGACTCGTCGTACCCGTGAGGATTTTATTGTTATTGAGAGGCTAAATGTGAAGCTGTAGGTTTAAAAGGAAACTAAAATAAACCATTATTCTTTTCAGCATTAAATTTATAAATTGACCAACTTGTAAAAGTAATTGGTTCCACATTGATATAATATATATAGACATTTGAATAAAGGAGTCTGAATCATTTACCATTCCACCTTCCAGCTACTCATTATTTTGAGTTTCAACACAAAAAAAAAACAATAAAAAACAACAAAAGCATTGAAGTTTGTTGGCGTAATGAGACAAAATGTGAAAAGGTTCAAGCAGTGTACACACTTTTGCCAAAAACGCAACACATTGCAGTTACATTGATTGTGGTCATTAGTAAATGTGAACACTGACAGAAAAGCTCGTTAAGCCTGGTTTCTCCTCAACTTAGCTGCACTTTTTTTATTTTATTTGAATGCCATTTTTCATTCAAGATGCCAAAAAAATTAAACATTTCATGCGTTATTTCAGTGATGGTTTATCTCCTAAATGTGAACATCTGATCAATCGTCTATTTTTTTTTTAAGCAGCACAGACCATGAGCTAGAATATTCTATCATATGAAGAAGTTCACTCTTCCCATTTATAATGTCAATCTGCTCCTCTGTTTGGTTAATTTATGGTTTGTGCTCCTTCTCTTACCCCCAAAAATATATAGGTCATATTCCTCCCCTGTCTGTTCTTATCTCTGTCTAACACCCGCTCACATCCTGCCCTCTGTCCTCCAGTGGTCCAAGTGTCCAGAATTTACCTGCTTCAGTCCCTCTGGATAGTAGCCACCATCACAACAGCACCAGCTCACTTTCACACACGTTTTTATGGACAGACTCCTCTCTGTGAGGGCCTCGTCTGCGTTTCTGACGCGTTTAAACGCACAACCCTGCTGCCAGAGGTAGAGTCGTAGTTAATTGGAGGCAGAGGGAGTGTTAATTGGTTCTTTTAATCATAAAAGGACATTTCTAAAGCAGCTTTGAATGAATGAGTGCACTTGTAGCCATTCATTCTGATGCTTCTTTTCATCACAGTGACAGGCTCAGATCTGTGAGGTCACCTCTTGATGTTTCTCATGCGTAGCTTCTAGCAGACCAATCTTGCCATGTCGTGTTGTGATCAAGTGGTAAAGTTATGTCGCTTTCCAAGAAATAAAAAAAACAAAAAAAAAAACATGCACTAATGGGTGCCTTTTTTATTGAATAAATGCATATCAAGTTCTGCAACAAGTTACAGCAACAATTAGCTTATTGTACATTTCACACGGCTTTAAATGTGGCATGAATCAGACAGAGAGGTGTCGTTTGGTTTTTAATGGTGTCATTTATGGGCACGCAGAAATCTGACTTTTAATGCGCAGTAACAGATGGTGTAGAAAACACGACTCAGCATTTGGGTCAGTTACTGTAAAGCTAAAACACGCCGATGGAAAAAGAAAAGAAAATGCAGTTTATGCATTGAGGTGAAATGACTGGTCGAAATCATTCATAAATCTGCTGCTTATTATTAGCCTAAGCCTGGTCTCCTTTTACGTTGATGTGTAATTCAGTTAGAAGTCATCATGATTATAAGGAAATACACATCATGATTTTTATCTCCCACAGTAGAAGCGCTTTTGTGTTAAAAGCAGTGCAGTAAAACATAATGTTGCATTTTTGTTGACTGCCAGTGTGCCGTGTTTTTATCAACATAACTCTGCCGCCATCAGAGATGAAATCTACCCTGAAAAAGCTTTTATAGGGGATGCCAGCCGCTCCATCATGACACATTTCAGGAGCATTAGACTTTCTCTGCACATCATCACATTACACCACAAACAGCAGTGACACAGAACTGTACAAATCAGAGCAGATTTAAAGCATTTCCCCTGAGTTTTCCAGCGGATTCGCGATGACACCAAGCTGCCTCGGAGTGCCTCTGTGCATTATTCACAACAGAAATGGAAACGCTATCTTTACATTCAACCGCTGTTAGATTTCAGATTAATATACAGAGTACAAATGTGAAGCGCTAAACAATACAACCTTTCTGGTTGCCTATTTTTGGTAATGCGCTGTGGATGCAATATGTTTCTAATAAATCCTCAACCTCTATTTGTCATCCTCCTGAATCAGATGGAGAGATTAGCTTAATATCAGACACATGACGCATCAAACACCTTGAATTTTCCACAGCCGGCAAATGCATATTGTAAAAGAAGATGGGAGTCTGTTGCTATGAAACAGCTTCAATAAATGTTAGGGAACAGTCAAAGAAACAACTTTGATAAGGTTATTTGTACCCAACGGATAATGCTCCTGTAGGTTTTTACATACGAGTAAAAACCTACCAAACATGGAACATTGCTACAAAAAACCCAATATAAATGTAAACACCCGTGTTTTGTTCTTCGTAATGCCAGCGCTGCATTTCATTCATCTACATATTGATTGAGAAAAATCCTCTTTCTGAAAGCGTCCTGACAATTTTTTTATTCATCTCATGATTGTTGCTAATCTTAATCAATGGAATATTTTTTTTAATTAAAGCAGCCTAAATGAGATGGATGAGTTGGAGTTAGAATTCATCCTACTCACGGGGGATGCTGTTCTCAATCTCATCAGTATTATTCCAGGGAGCCATCTGTGAACTTTACTGTGCTGGCCATTAAATTTGAACATCCTCACAGCCATCATGTTAATAAAGTACCAGGTATTAGACCGAGCCCCTGGCATTGGAGTCCGCTATTAATGCTCCCACTGGGCTGGTACTATCAGCATGTGGCTGCACAGCTCTACAGCTGTTCTTATGGCGTATCATTCATCATATTTAAATTATTTCGCACTGCAGCCTTAACTGTGGCTTGCAGAAGTGAAATTATAAATGTCAAAGTTTTTTTTCTTGGGGGCAACTCTACTGTAATTGCTCATTATACTGTAATAAAATGAATTTAATGTTTTGAATACACAAAGGGGAGTGAGGAAACACGTAGAGATTTAAAATAATCCAAACAATTACAATTTACATGAAGAAGGGCTACTCTTTAAAAGTCACCCTGGAGAGGCAGATTTTAACTTTAATTAGGTAGACATTGTCCAGAATATACAGATTTACATGTAATTCCTTTTCAGTTTCCAGTGTAATCCTCCTTCTTAACATTTCTCCACCCCAGAGTATTTTCGTCTGTAAGCTTCAATTCCAACTCCGAGCGCACTCCATTGTAGGTCCCGGATAGAGCAGAAGTTATTGTTAGTGGACACAGAAATGGGGATTTGTCTAATTTAATTAAAGCTGTTGAGCTATCTTCTGCTTCTGCATTATATTCAAATGCGTTCATTCTTGCAGAGCAAAGATTTGGGTTTGTGCCTGGATTTCTCTAAACTGAACAAGAAGAGAAATGCTCATTTGTTAAATAAACAGTACTGCATTTCGTATTGCCTTCCCAGCAGAGCAGTAGTCAGATAATACAGTAAGAGTCTGACATTTGAACTCATGCATTTGGTCAGCAAACTGACACTACTGGAAGCCTTTTAACACCAAAGGCCATGTTCAGAACAACAAACAGCTCGGTGTCCAAATAGCTCTGAGGAGTTGCTGCGGGGTGCAAAGAGATGTCCCCGTGTTTCTACATAAAATGATCCATTTCAAAGATCAAATTCACTGCTGTGTCAGAGATTTTGTCTGACAAAGTACTGCTAATGGCATATCACGTATTTTCAGGAAAGATTAACAACAAAACATGCTGGCAAAACCTCCAATGAAACCTTTCTGTAAACAAGCAACATTTGTATTTTCTGATTTTAACAAAGATAAACGCGAGTCTTGGTTTACAATGACATATCTTTTCTTAGTATTCTTTTACAAAATCAAAACAACCAAGGTTGGTGAATCCACATATAGTTTCTAAGACATTATGTTTGTAAAGACACTCATAGCATATATGTAATCTATTCTACCTACAACACTGCAGTGCTATTGGTGCTTGCACTAAATCCAACCATCTTTCTGTCCGTCTACTCACTCTTATCATTTATGCATCAATGCGTCCAGCTAAATGTTTGTTTGCCTCAAAAAATCCATCCTTCTGTTCATTCCTGTCTGTCCATCCAGACGCTCATTTACTTGTGTCTCTATTCGTCAATCCATTCGTTTGCCCATCATTCCAAGGAAATATCCATATATTCTACTTTAAAAACAGGATGCAAACAGTTTTCGGGAAAAATATAAAATTTTAACATGAACAATGTGCAGGAACGCTAAGATAAGGAAAAATAAGAACATGGTTTCTAAGATCGTCACCACCACTGTTACTTCCAGCTACCTTGCATCGTGTGTATGTAAATTTAAACAGAACGGCACTTCAGAGTCTTTACAGAGCAATTAAAGCTTGATACATGTAGATGTTCCCATCCACTTTGTTGCTCACCACAGTGGTCCATCATGGCTGAATGTGACACTAATGCACATATCTGTTGGTTGGTTGCTCTTTACATAATCCACTCTTGTACCATCAGCTGTCAGGTCTTTATGAGAGAGACAGGTGTGGGTCTGGCTCATAATGGATACGCTGTAGGAGTTTTTTTTTTGTTTGTTTGTTTTTTTTTGCAGGTCAGTGAATAACTTGTTTTCTGAGAAGAAATGGTGAATAAAACATGTTATGACTGCTCCATGTTTGGAAAGGGATGCCATAGTATAATTTAAAGAGGAGGAGGCTGAGCAATAATTTGCCAACAGATTTATGTACATGTATGCAACAGGGCAATGATTCCTCTGAGGTTCTGAAAAGCAATAATAATTGTGATAATAAATGGCGTGTTATTTAGACTTCGTGGAAATGTGCTAGTCTCCGAGGTGGCTAACAGATTTCACCCAGGAGACAAGGAGATTTTTTTTTTTTTTTTACACGTGGTTAAACAATGCCGGGCTGCACAGTGGCGCAGTTGGTAGAGCTGTTGCCTTGCAGCAAGAAGGTTCTGGGTTCGATTCCCGGCCTGGGGTCTTTCTGCACGGAGTTTGCACCCGACCCCATTAAGGGACAAGGGTGAACAGAAAATGGATGGATGGATGGATAAACAATGCTGAATTAGTGGTAAGCGTGTACCTGTGTGGCGGGACGTCCTCATCTAAAGCCATTTTTTGTTTAAATAAAACACGGGACATTGTGGCAGCTTGTTTCTTGACAAACGATCTAAAACAATTTTTCCCTTTTTCTTTTAAAGTCCAAAAATGATCCGCATCTTTTCCACCATACTGATTTAAAATGATGTTATAAAGGTTTTAAGTGCTTCTCTTAATCAATACTGCTGCAAAAAAAACTAACTTGAAATTAAACTGTCTATTTCACCAAACCACGTGTCTTGGTTAAAATGTAAATCCCATGCAGCCTTTTGTATTGATTTCTGAGAGCAGAAAAGAAGTTTCAAAACACACTTGCTGACAGCAACTTCAGAGCTACCCGTCTGAAATGAAAATAGACTACCATACATGGATGATCTTGTTATTTCTAGGCCTGCACGCCATGATTGCCTATTGCAACAAAAAAGTACAACTCCTATTTCTTGACAGATCCAGCTCACAGGAAAAGTGGGTTAAAGTTCAAGAAAATAAATGGATGAAGATGAATTTTTTCTCACCCTTCAAAAACATACTCTGCTTAAAATATGTTTCGCCCCAGAATCCAGAGACAACCAGAATACTGGCTGTCTTACTCTGTCTTCTACAATGTACATCTCACACTATGCTGTGATATGCGTTATGTAAGACAGATTAGACAGACGTACCAATATCTTATCCTTTTTTTTACCGCTTTGCATGTTAATTTTATTATTCTTCAAGTCACTACAGAATATGAAGCTTTCATTGGTTTCACTTTCCCCTGCTCCATTTTTAAAAATAAAAATATAAACATATTGAAATGTGTGATGCAAAAAACATCACACTTCTGGCAAGTGTGATGTATTGACGCTTATCTGAAGTGTCAATTCATGAAGTTTTTATGAAGCTAATTTCAGTCAACCTCACACATAATTTAAGGCAAAGAAAATTCAAGGAATTTTAATAATTGAGGCTTCACAGACGTACTACCCGAGGAGCACAAATTTACCTATGTCTGATTAAAGAGCTGTAAGCGTGCTGTGTTGAATAGAAAATCATAAGCGGGGTTGGAAAAGAAAACTGGCACTGAGTAAACATGGTGGAACTGCCCCCCCCCGCCCCACTCAGTGCCCGTCCTCCTCTGCTGTCTTCTCCTTTTGCACCTTGTTGGAGGAAACCCTCCACTGAAGTGACAGGACACACCAGAGGCTGGGAGCCTCGTCGCCAGATCGCGCTGGCCGCCTCTTTCCCCGGGCATTGCGGTACTTCCGGTACGCTGGCAAGCCAAGCATACACAATCCAAGTACAGCATGCCCTCACACATGCGCATTTGCACTTAAAAAGCATTCAACACAACTGCATGCGCTTTCTGGAAGACGTGGATGTCGACTGCACATGACATCTTTCTAATATCCTACCCTCGACACATACATACTGTAGCATGCCAGGCCAACATTTCCATTTTCTGTGCCTGTTGTCACTGTTTTCTTTTGCATTTCCCATTGCTCTGGGGCTGGCCTCAGCCAAAGAACACCATCAAAGACAGCAGAAAAAAAAAAAAAAAACACCCCTAGTTCTCCCCCAGAGGCTTGTGTGTATATGTGTGTGTAGTGTAGAAGTGCTTGTTGTGCTGTCCTGACTTAAGGCCAAGGAATATCCCAGCAAGTCTGGAGATGTTGCTCTATGCGACAGGTGGCAGCTGGGGAGAGTGCAGGCTTTCCACTGAGCCCTGTAGTTAACTCTCTGCTTGGTAAAAAGAAGAACGGGACAAGGCAAATATTTCAAAACATGCTCCAACCAACATATGACAGAAAACGCTTAAGCATCTGTAACTGCAACACATTGACTGGATGTGAGCAAACTGATTTTTACATTCTTTTTTTTTTTTTTTTACCATATTTGGGAAGGACACTTATTTTTTGATTTCACAAATAGTATTTATGAATTTGACCTACATTTGTTGTCAGTCTAGAACAATTTAGTCCAAATTTTACTACTCTTTACATTGTGGATTTTACACTTGAACATCCATTTGGGTCCAACTCCGTCTCTTCCAATTGTTTATATTGAACCTATATCAAAAACTGCCACCATCAGTTGTGATACTCATACATGCTGTCCAAATGACTTCAATGCTCTAAATATAAGCAAGTTGTGCTCCATCCTTAGTATGTTATCTGCTAATCTGTGTGTTTTTCAGAACAGAAAAACACACAGATTCACAGATTAGCCATTGGCTGTTCTCATTTTGAACTCAGGTATTTTGCTGCTGTTGCTTTGGATTCCACAATCATGGCTTTTACATCTGTGTCACAACTTTCAGATCAAAAGGTTGCCACTTCAACCCCTGCTAAGGTTATATGGCTTTCAGACCCAGAGCAGCGAGTGCTTTGCTCTGGTTTACACAACCGAGGAGAGCACAAAGGATACAGAGTGCAACATAAGTGCACAATGGATATTTTTCGGCACATCTGTAATTTCTTTCAGGTGTGATGATGTAACTGTCTTGATAAAACTAACAGAACTAAACCATCAACAAATGAGACAGGAAGAGAAAATTACAATAAGACTCATAAGCAACGTGGGGGAAGTGGAAAACAACTACATCGAACAACTACTTTCTGCTTGTTTGGGAGCAGCTTGGTACCTGTAACTCTGCCGTATAGTTCAACAAATTTTAACTTTGACTTCAGCACAACACAGGCTCCATTGAACTGCGCACATCTCCAAGGATGGCGGTGTTGCTTTACTTGCGCTTTTCTCTGTGCAGCTCAAAACTGCTGTTGTGCAGAGCTCACAATACAAATGAAAAGGCTTCAGAGTGCAGTGAAAGCACCATATGACTGGCTCATGACATAAATCAGAGGAAAAAGATGTGTTGACTTCAATCCCTTTTGTGTTGAGAACTTCTCACCTGATCGAGAGGCATGAGACACACGTAGACATTTTAGAAACACTATTTCTTATTTATCATGTGCCTTTCAGATTTTTGAGTTTTTCTCTTTGGATGTTTTTCTGTTTAGAATTCCATTAATTCACAAATTCTGCTTCATCTGTCCACAATTCACATTTCCACTTAGTGAGGATCAATCTCAAATGTCCTATGAGTCCAAAGATATCAAGGCTATCACTGGATAAGGATTCCTTTTTAATAGAGAACAAGACATTGTATTGGCTGAAGATTTCTCAAAGTAGTCCCTTGTTCATGTAGTTTAATAAGGTATTGATAAAAACAGCTTTTCGTCTTAGTGCAGTCTGATGGAACAATGATCTTGAGTGTCCGTCTTTGAGTCTATCTCTATTCCTCCAGATTCCTTGATTTGTGATAACAGAAAGTTCCTTTCAATTTTTCTTTTGAACTTTAAATCACGTGTCTACATTATGAGCTTGCAGACAAAGTCGAGTATTATTAGCTACTTAGATTAACTTTTACTGTGTAAAACGATATAATTCTTTGTGAAAACAACATGAACCGTTAACCGTTTTATGCATTGCTAAAAGCACATGGTTACTCCAGTGCTTGAAGGTCGGTGGCTTGCAAACGTTACTTCTGCACACCTGAAATCAAACAAGTAGGTCATTAGCCGGACTATTAATTTCATGCTGAGGAGCTTATCCATTGGATTCAGGTGCGCTGGACCAGGATGTATCAAGGAGAAGCACCGGATCCCGAGGGCTGGAGCGTAAGAACAAAGTTTAAGATTTGCTTTGTAACAACAAAATAGGACAAAGTGACTTTTCTGTTAGTGTTACAACATCAGAACAGGACAAGGAAAAAGAAAAAAAAAAAAAAACACACAAAATAACTAGAAATAAAACATAAAGGCAAGTTTAATCCTGGACTGAATTATTCTAAACTGATTCAGTTTTGTGAAACCTTTGCTCTCTGAAAACAGAAATGTGTGGACTTATAGTTCCCCTCAAAATGTTGCTAAAATCTTTTTTTCATCTTTTTTCTTGTGAACAAAATATTAGGTAATTCCATCTCATGACATGGCTGTATAATAACGCCACTAATTACTTTCCATGTAAATATGAATACATGTAGTGAACACTGGAAAAATAAACTGAATTATTTACTAACCAATATAAAAAAACAACTGTACATTTTCTGGTATATAACTTATTGACAACTGTTTCAGCCTAACACAATAGCCTGGTACCTTTCTTTATGTTCAGCGATTGCTGCTTCATTGTGTGCCAAGTAGATGAGCCACTTTACTTTAATGTATGATGGAATATTGTAAGACGTTATCCCTTGCAGAATAAAACTCATCTGATAACTGTGGCATTGTTTTCACATTTAGTGCTCAGTTCCATTTTTCTACAAGTCTTTACCCAAATTACATTAATCAAAAATGCAGAAAGCGTGAAGGATTCATCTCGAGTCACGCAGCTCATCTGTTTACATATTTTTGTTTTGGAAAAAAAAAAAATTACATAAATAGCCAATACAGCAGCTTGTCTGTTTCCCCGGTAACCAGGTGATTCTCCTTGGCAACCTCCGCCCACAGAGACAGTCTGCTGCATTCCTCTGCTCCGGAGGAGAATTATACACTTGGTGGGACTGATGTCAAGTTAATGAGTGGAACACACGGTACACCATCTAACCTAATTGACTTTATTTTTTCTTTGTAACTTGATGAAATGAACAGGCAGGATTACAGACAACTTGACTGAGATGGCTGAAAGGTATTTGCATGTACTCAGAGGTTGAACTGAAAGGAGTGGGATTGATAGTGGTGTCAAGAAACAAAGATCATAACCACTAATAGAATAACAACCACCATTAAGTTAGGTCCAAACAAAACACAGAGAAGCATTTGTACACTAAAGTGTTTGTCCTGTTATTCCTAGTTTTTTTTTTTTATAGCAGCTATGCTTTTGTGTGTATTTTTTTTAAAAAGTGTTTTAATTTGCTAGATTTAGAAGGACATGTATTGAAAGCTGCACTGAAAGGCTTGGATTAAAATTTTCATTACATCACCATTTTCAGCACACTGAAACATTTTTTGTAGATTAATTTGATGTTTAAAGAGATTGAAAGAGGACATTTTTAACAAAATTACAGCATCCGTTAACATTTATTTGAAGAATGAAGACAATTATATTAGAGTTCTCAAAGCAACATTTTTATGAAAGCTTTCACTTGGGTAAATTCTTTTTTTTCCTTAATCTTTCAGCAAGCCACTAGGAAAAACTCTTACTGCAAAATGAGCTTTGACTTCATCTCCTCGTCCTCTAAAAGGCTTTAGAGGACGAGAAGAGCTTTATACCACCACAGTTGTTGCGATGGTATGGAGCTCTGTGATGTGTGGTTGTTAATTGAGGTGTTTGGATGAGTCATAAAAATATATCTCTTTTTTTCCCCTGCTCCTTTCTCACTCATAAACACGCCGTCATGTACAAATTGGATGTACAATGATACAATTTTAATTGAATGCTTTAAAAATTGTTACAGAATTTCCTTTATTTCATCAACCAAATTTCTGTTCCTCATGCCAGATTTGTAAAGTGCGTGATTAATGGTTGTCCTGTGAATAGGTTCTTCCTCCCAGATTGTATCTTTGCCACATTTTCCAAAGTTACCAGGGGCCCTTGAGGTGTGTTTTGACCATTTCAACGGTTTTTTCTGCCATTTATCATAGCTCTTTTGTTGTCAGTGTTTCAACTGTGATGCTAAGTGGGTAACTCACTGCCACTGCAGCACTGTTACGTTGAATGGGATCTCAAAAGGTGACACCGTGAGCTAGAAACACCAATCACAGAATTAAAAGCTGTCATTTTCAGCCATAAAACTACAACCAATGATTCTGTCTCCGTGATTGCATTTCCTAACTTGACTCATTTAAATTTCAGTCGAACGCTGTAACTGTCAAAGATTTTAAAAGGATTTTACGGATGCCGACTTTTGTGTTGGCTCACTTCCAAGGCAAGGGAACAGGAGAGATGAGACAGAAAGTCAGGATAACAACTGAGTGTTCTCGTCATAAACCTGAGATCATTTCACATAGTTTCATTTGTGAAGCAGCATTATAATCATTCCACAGTCTGAAAGCATTTCTATTATTCAGGTCATTACTTAATAATATCTGAGACATGTTTAAAAGGAGCATAAACCAAACACACACAAAGCAGTTAAATATCAATATCAAGGAATTGCATTAATTTACTCATTTTGCCCGCAAGCAGTAGTAAACACATACTGATGATTTAAAATGTTTTGGAGGTAATGTTAAAGTATGAGCTAAACTGAAGTAAATTATGATGACAATAAATAAATAAATAAACTCAACAAATTGTTCCTTTACAGAAACACATTCAAAGCAATATGGTAGTTTTCTTCTTGCCCTTTTAAATGCAGCCAAAATGCAGATGGGAAATAAGTTATCTTCCTTTTAGACAATCTCAGATTGTTTTTGTAGAATGTGTGTGCTCACGTACTAATCTTAATCCTTCGTTGAAAGAGCAGAGTACAATTATTGCTTCAGTTTCCATCCCTCCAACAGAACTTTCAGTCTTTATAACCACATAAACTCGTTATTTAATTTTATGACCCACATTCAATGGACCCATTCCACAAAAAAAGCGAAATGCATTTAGTTTTAGCTCAAAAAGTTCTTTCCAGAATTTGTTTGCCGTGTTAAAATATTTAGTGGCCTCTGTTTGGCCCTAGCGCTGAATGTGAACGATTTCCCAGTTAAAAGTTATGGGAGATGAACAGATGTGGTGTCTGGTCCCCTCACAGCTACCAGTCACAGAGTTTATCATCCGTTTCAGATAAGCTGAGAAGAGAGAAGATTAGGAGTGCAAACACACATTAAACTTAAATTACACCAGCATCTCTCTCCTGTTGCCACTCTGTGTTCACGTCTGCCTGGAGGGCAAATGAGGTTTACCTTAATTCCAAATGAACACAAAAGCCATTTTCTTTCCTTTGTGTTGTCAGAACACAATCAACAGGTTTGTGTGGGAAAGTGATTACAGAAAAGGTTCTTGGATAAAGTGCCTGACTTGTTCCCAGCTGAACAGAAAGCAATACAACCACCGTCCTGAAAGCCAGAAAACAAGGAGATCGTGTTGTTGTGGTTTGTCGGGGAAACAATTACATCTAATACAACAGCTCCGTCTTTCAGGGCTTAGTGTATGCTTGGATCTTTACCTTTTGATTTTTGACATTAAAACTGTTCACTGGCCATTTGTTATGCATATCTTGACCTTTTGCATGTTTGATTGAATTAATTCATAATTTGCTTTTCAATCAGCTCAAAAAACTCCAAGGAAGGTAAAAACACCTCATTTACTGTAGGATTTATCTGCTGGGGGATAAGTGCAGTTCCTAGAAAATATATGCATACTTTACATAAAGAGTCTGCAATATCAGTCTGCGTAGGCCAGTGTCCTGCACATTGTTAATGCAGACCTGCTCCAACACACCTAAATCCAAAGAATGTGTTGTGTGTCAGTAAGTTTTGCAAAGTTCTGGTCATGAACTATTCATTTGATACAGGTGTGTTAGAGCAGAGACACCCAAAAGTTGCAAAAAAAAAAGACCTTTGACGACTTTAGTTGCAGAATCCTGCTTTACATTTCATATATTCATTCATTCAACTTTTCTTTGATAACTTTTGTAAGCTTTTTCACATGAACACAACAGGCATCAACAGATTTTGGGGAGGATTTTATGTCAAAGTTGTGAAGTATTGTGAAGTGGAAGGAAAACAATATACTGGTTTAAAACCCTTCTAAAAATTCAATTGAGGACTCAACTTTGAAATTTACACACATTTTAATGAAGCTACAATATTTTGGATGTAAATATTATGTTGCTTTGCGCACAGAAATTACATCATTCCACATAAACTAAACACCAATGAAGTGAAATTCCCTGTTTGTGTGCACAAACTTGGCCGATAAAGCTGATTCTGAAGTTTATCCATTTTAGCCACGCTTAGTTTACTGTAACCGTATACTGATTAAATAGACAAGCATGATTCAAAAAGTCAAGGTAAGGAAGAAAAATGTAAAATGTTCCTGCTTTGTGGTCATTTTCTGCTTCTCCTTGGCAACTGCACTCAGTATTGTCGTTTCTTTCATAAAAAGACTGAAAGGGGAATAGAAAAAATCCACTGCTTTAAGTAGGAGATGTTTTTTCTCTGCTGTTTGATTGATTACCTCAATGCAGTGACGCATGCTGTACACCTTTATTAAAGATATGTCATGGCATTGTCAGAATTATGAAACTCCAAAAGGAATGAGCAAAACCCAGCACGCCTACTTTCACATGTGAGAGGAACCTCACATGGGCATTTTCAATGAGTAGTTGTCTATCACAAACATTTTCTCTACAAAGGTAAAAAAGAATTAATGAGAAATACATTTAAAATGGCAAAAGCAATAGTGAGTATTCTGTCAAATTAAAACCTTGAACAAAACAGACTGTACATCTACAATTAAATGTTTATTAATGAGAACAAAATGAGCTTGTGATGAAAAACGGAATTTTGAATGAAATAATCAGTAAAAGGACAATGCTTTCCTGGTAACTATTGCCAATGTCTAATGACGATCTGAATGTGTGTACTTGAGGATGTCACAGGAGTAAAACAGTGTGTGAGGATGCAGTGGAATATGCTTGGAAACCAAGTTAAATGCCAAAAGTATTTACAGTTCCCTGCACAATTACTGGCACACACCTTTCACAATCAAAGTGAAGGTGTTAAATATTTTCCAGGCAAATAGTGCCATTTCATAACACAAACAAGTAACTATGTTACCTTAAGCTGTTATAAAATGTATTCATTTATAAGGAATTTTACGTCACAATTTGACACCATGAAATTAGCCTTGGTCTCTTAAAGAAGCTCCAACTCTTTGTGTTGTATGAGTATCATTAAATACTAATGCTCCAAGGCGACTGTGGCTCTGTGGGAAGAATAGTTGTCTTGTGATCGGAAGGTTGCAGGCTCAATTCCAGCTTCCTCCTGCCCCATGTCGGTGTGCCCTTGGGCAAGGCACTTAACCCCAAATTGCCTACCGATCTGCATATTTTAAAATCATTGCACTTGTTTGTGAGAGCGAATCGGTGAATGACTCTAGTGTCAAGCGCTTTGAGTGGTCAAAAATGATCGGATAAAGAGCTATATAAGTTCAGTCCATTCCATTTAATAAGTACGTTTTCAGAAGAGAAAAACAAAAAGTGGAAACAATGATTTAAGTCCAAGAACTGGTATTCGTACAGCCCTCAAGACTCGTAAACAACTGGAAAGAATACACAGCGCAACTTGGATTCGTTGGTAGAATTCCACACAAAATCAGAAACATTATTGTTTTTGGTTATTTATGAAAAAAAAGAGAAAATTCTGTATTTAGTTTTTATCATGTTAATGTTAAAGGTTTCCAGAATACATCTAAAACTCGTTTATGACTCCATTAAAGTTTCTGTTGAGCAAATATGGGTGGAGGGCAGAGGTTGCTCAGGCTGGTATAGATAACCAAAGAAAAAGAAAGTAGACTTTTCAAAAGTGTACGCATAAATACGCTACCTAATAATCAAATATCAATAAAATGTGCCTTTTTATGAAATCAGCATGACTGTAATCTTTGTTTATGAGGTGAATATTGTTTTATTTTTGTTTTGGTTGGTTTTATGTACTCTGCTGTAGAACTCAGCAAAACTACAGTTCTACAGCATCACTGCACTGCCAGTCCATTAGCAGGTGAAATACTAAAGAAATTTAGTAACAACAAGGCTGCTTTTCTGAGTATTATTTTATACAATAATAAAGCTGGTATACTTCAATTGTAGCTTTCATTTTATAAATTGGGATTTTAAAATCATTGCACATTTGTCTTTTTTTTTTAGACCTTTAAGAAAAATTACATGAGACATTCTGAGAAATGGCACAGAGTATTTCTTAAGTACAAGCTTATAGTCAAGATAGGTCTTAGAATTCACTGCTTATTGAGTCCATAAAAAAGACAAATGTCCTTTCTAAATAATTGCTCTGTACCCGACAATTCTTCTCTAGCACACATTAAGCTAGAAAGCATTGCTGCTCGTCTTAAAGTGTCCACTCCTGTCTAAATGAAGTAATATTCTACACAGGTAACTAATGTCGATGAATAAGAAAAAGCCATCATGTCTCCAGAGATATGAGTTTTTACACGTCCCATATTTCGTAACTAGTCTAGCTATTGTTAAGTGAAACGGGGAAAAAAAGCGATACTTCAGTTTCAAACAAGAACTATGAAAATGTGACAATTCCCCTTCAGACTGTATTTTAATTTCAGTGAAAGACCTCTCTCTAAAAGGCAGAGTTTTGTATTTAACAACAATTTTTTGTTACAAGGGACTTTTTGCCAGAAATATTTATCCTCAGAGCTTCAGTTTAGTGAATGACAGTGAATAGAAAGTCAGCCAGTGGCAAAGCTTCCAGCCTAGAGATGGCTGCTGTTTTACAAGCACCCAGTATCTTTCTTTCTTTTATTCCCCCCTTTAAATGTCCACAGGTGACCCCAAAAGATACACTCTTGCTGTGCTGCGCACATGTCCCTGCACAGGCGTTCAATTTCTCAAGCTGTGTTTGCAGGAAGCACAAAGGAAGAAATGCAGTCAGACAAAGACAGAATAAATGCTCATAGCTCCCTGAGTCACCCTGCGGACCTCTTATAGAAAAGATCTTTTCATCATGTAGCAGCGAACACCCCACTACCCCTCACCCCTTATCTCTTGAAGTGGAAAAACAGGGTGTGAGTCAACTTCACCAAAGAAAGAGACTATTTTGCTCTCTAAACACGCTCATCTGATGACACAAAAAACTCTGCTGCAATAATTCTGCGTTCCCTCTGCTTGGATTTTAACACTAATTGTGAGCAAGTGGCTCATACTTTCTGTGGAGTGCAGAGTAATTAGAGAGTGCATATTTCATTTCTGCTCCTATAGAAAAAGCACAGCTGCAATGGCTTTTAGCAAGCACTATGTAGTCAAAAACACCACATGGAAGCCAGTGGCTTGGTTGAGTTATATTCTCTTTAACAACAAAATAAAGGCATAAAATAAAAAGTCTCTTTCATATAGTAGGCTTTATGTAAAAACCCGTGATCTCTAGGGACTTGCTTCACTGCTATGTAGAGCAATAAAGCAAGTAAACTTAAACCAAAAGACAAGGCTTGATCCAATTGTAAATGCATTTAGGGAAAATTACTTAGAAATCTAAACATCAGTTTATGTTAAGTAAAAGTCAAGTAAAATATTCATTTGTTTATGCTATTAATTAATGAGAACATTTGAGAAAATCTTGTATATTAAGCCTAAAACTATTCATACCCGAGGCAGATATAGACTGAAAGAAATCTTTTAGTGTTGACCAACATGATTCGTCTGGGGGCAAGCAATTTATCAATAACTCTTATCAAAATAGATACTAAAAAAAATTATTTATAAAAGTTATCTTATTCCAGATTCCTACTCTTTTTTATCACACAAATAGCTCAAATAATAATAATAAAAGATGAAATTAATACATGTAAGGAGTGGAGGGTAGGAGGGCTTCTTAAAGGCAGATAAACAGATAAATTAGAGCCAGAATTCCCACTGTGATCAAATACATATTTCAAGCAATAAAATGCTAATTCATGATTCAAAAATTATGCGATGTGATTTTCAGGATTTTATAGATCATCTCATAATTGTGGTATATCTACAATGAAAATAAAATACCTCTCGTAAGCTGGACAACTTTTTAAAAATCAGTGGTGTATCAAAAACTTAATTTCCATGCCGTAGTTAAACACTTTGGATCAGCATATTGAGGTTGCCAAGCAGGAAAGTTTGACTGGAACAAGAAAAACAAAGTACAGACTGCAGTGCCTGGAACATCAATGACAAGTGAGTTAAGTCGGACATGATTTCCATGCTAATATAACCCGTGTAATACTGATGAAATGGTGTGTGTTCATTTAAAACTCTTTAAAGCCAATTGAGTTTTCAAGCATATACCTGCACTGGGACTGGGGCTTGTTATCTGCAAACATCTAATCTCCGAGGACTTGACTAGTATTGGAGACAAAATGCCTAGCTTTGAAAATCCCTAATGAAAATCACTGTTAGTGAGTGCAAGACTCTTGTCTGAGTGTTTGTGTCAAAGCACAACAAATAAAGGCAAAATTATGATAAAAGACAAGACCTTTGTGATTTGTTTCACAAACCCTGAACATGGATCACTGCTTTTTTTATTAATTTCTCCATTAATTTGTAGATTGATGTACACCCCAGCTAACGGAGATTATGTTTAGATTACAATGAGCGATTGTAGGATTGCAGACAGCCAGCACAGTTTAAAAACAGGTCAGTCACTGCAAAAGTCATGATTTGCCACCTTTATTCAGTGGAGGAAAACTATGCAATTTCCTATCTGAAGGAGAGTTTGCCTGAAGTAAAGGTTACATTAAGAATCGGGGCAAGTAGTGATGTGGCAATAACAGAATCATTCAAGCAAAGAGGCTGCAGGTCAAGAAGGTCAAAATTGCCATCTGCAGGGGGCTTTCTGATGTGCAAATGTAACTGCGCGTGGAAAATCTTTAAAATATGTAGCATGCCAGAGACAATCATTATTAGGAAGTAAACAACTTTGTGATTACTATAATATGCTTTATGTGTAACAAGCACACATCTAAATGATTTTTCCTCCACAGATGTTACATTTTTCTGCAGGAAAGCTTTAAACAGATCATCATTTACCCATTAAGAGGACTGCAGAAATGGTACTGATCTCGTTTTAAAAGGACAGGTTTTGTCTAAAACAGAAAGGCAATGTTCATTAAAATGATCTGTTAGGACACCTACATTATTAAGTAGGGATAAAAATAAATTAAAACCCTCAGAAAACATGCTGGCAGTAGAGGAATTTAAGAAGCGAGAGCAGACCTCATGGTGAGCTGCAGACTGTGTCACAGTTACAGATAAATTAAAAATAACAGACTGGTTGTCAGGAATAAAAATGTCCCCAGCGCAGACAGAATCAACATTCAAACTCGAAGTGAAAATGAGAACCAACAGAGTGTCCTGTAGTGTGAGTTGAGCTAGATGTATTCTGGATAAAATGAAAAGTGTTCATGATATAAATAAAACTCCAAGCAAAGAGGTCAGTTATCATCAATATGGATGTTAAAATTCCAAACTACCACCAGTCTGGACGGTTTCAGAATTGGATAGAGTCATTTACAAATGCGCTGTTTGGAGCAGGTGTAGAGTAAAACCTAATAAAAAGGATAATT
This sequence comes from Girardinus metallicus, assembly GCA_903067095.1. Lineage (NCBI taxonomy): Eukaryota > Metazoa > Chordata > Actinopteri > Cyprinodontiformes > Poeciliidae > Girardinus > Girardinus metallicus. The sequence goes on from CAEGAE010003744.1 coordinate 50,084, forward strand.
TTCCCCAGATTTTAATTAGCTGCATCTCAAATTATGAAAACCATCCAATGTTAGACGAATGACATGAATATGGATTCAAAAACAGTACGACATCTGAGGCTGGCCAATAAAAAGAGTGCCTGGTTGGACATAATTCAGTAACAGATGCGTGGTCCGCAGACTACTGCCAGGTATCAAAAATACACATTTTTAGATTTTATAAAGTTGTACAACAATAACAATTTTTGTTACCGAGTAAATTAAAGAGTGTATTTCTAGTAAGTTCTCACAGGATGGAGTACTTACAGAGGCGGACTGTTTCAATGGGACACAAACATTGTGTCAATAGAGACAAAGTCAAACACAGGTTCTTCCCTCCCCACAAACTTTAACATGTCATGACCTCATTAGACCCCTTGTTTTAAGCCAGAACCAGTTTCCCAGTGTACGTTAGTGCTAAAATCTACTTCTAATGTTTATAAAGAAGACTTATGTTGAGTGATATCTTTGAGACTAGGGATTTTTAATAGTAAATTACAAATAAATAAATAAAGAGAGCCATATATAACTTCATATTTTCTGACTTCTTCCCAAGAAAAAGGCCCTGGAGGAGATATAGGCAATGGTGAAAAACCTGACTAGTAATATAACATACCTTGGTTTCTTTCTCTTTGCCGAAAAAGCAAGCACAAGCAAAAGAAGAGCACTTTTAAGAATTTGCATTACAGGTGAAGCCTTTTTTCTCAAACTGGGAGGATTTCATCCACAGATGGATAGAATAAAATGATTTTTTTTCCCAGCATACCTGGTAGACTACAGACTGTCCAAGAAGTTGATAATAACTGTGACAGCACCCCACAGTAGCTGGTAATTCTAACCAGAATATAAAGACCAGAAAAAAAGTTTTGAAAAGGGGAATCTCCAATTATTTTCACTGGAATGAAATTTTAAAAAGAGCTCTGCCATTTATTATCGGCTATGTCGGTAAACAATCAATAGAACCGGTTTGAGGCTTTAAGTTTAAAGCAAGAAGCAGATTGACTGCTGTTTCCATGAAGTCAGTAATGGTTAGCAACAATAAAAATATTCTCAGCACCAAAACTTTACATAAATCACAGTTTCCCACCAAGAGGGAGGGTCAAAACAGGTGTGTGGGCAGTTGTACTTTCAAAGCCTGGTCGGTGGGGAAACTCCTGGGCCACAAGTCGACAGAAGGTAAATCACCCATATCAGATGTTTCAATGTCTCCAATGTTCACTGTTCCAGTCTGTAAATCACCTGCTCCTGGGACACATCCATCATCTATAGTGATGCAGCTCAGCACCTTTTTCCACCACCTATGCTTCCTTTACCATCTCTTTCCCTCTACTTTCTTTCTTACATTCTTCCCCCTCTCTGTCCTCTCTCTATGTGGTCTCAGAGGGAAGGAGAGTCATTAGCAGGTAATAAATGCAAGGAATGTGTGATTTCAGCAACTGTCTGTAGGGCTAACCAAAGGGAAACCAGGGAACGGACAATTTTCCTTTCTGCTCCCTATCCGCACTCAGGGGAAGACGGAGGAATTTTGGTTATTTTGGGCTAGCTCTCAAGGAGAGACGTAGTAATTGGCTCCCCTTGGAGACTGACTAGAGTTAGAATGAAATGTGCCCAATTTGCTGCGCCCAGAACATTCCACATAACCTCACATACAATATGTAATAAATGTGCATTTCTCTCTCTCCCTGCAAGGTTAGAGCAGCCCTGATTTTCCTCCTGTAGTGTGTGATGAGGAGGGAACTGAGAATCTTGCCTCTTGATTGGATGACATGCTGGGTGATGCATTGTTGAACGGCGTTGACCGCTGTGCTGCAAAAGTTGCCATCAAGAACCTCTCAGAGGAGGAATATACATATACAGAATCTTAGCCAATTAAATATATATATATATATATATGTATAGATTTAGCAATATGTTTACAATGTTTGGTTTTTGTGTCTTTGTGTTTCATGGACTGCTGCTATGCTCTTCCACTAAGTGTCAAGGGAATGTTGGACGTGCTATCTGTTTTGTTTACTGAGTGAGTCTGTCTCATGTTTTGTACTCATCAGAAATGTGCCACCTTTGTGATGCACAAGATGAAAATCATATCAAAACAGACTTTTCATTCAAGTGTTTTTCTCATTAATTTATAATTGAAAACAAAAGAAAGCTACAGAGAGAAAAAAAATAGTGCAAATTGCCTTGCAATAGTATTGACCCTCCATAAAGTGAATGCTGTTTCTCAAGAACAATTATTTTCTGCTCAGCGATTTATTTAAGTCAAAAGAACCCCCAAATCTCATGTTTTTCTGCTGATTTTTCAAGGTCAAAGCAGCATCTTTTTGTCTTGTTCTCTATGCGTTGGAAAGCAGAATCTGTTTTGGCCCTGAACCAAGAACCAAGCATCTTGAACCTCAGTATCTCCTCACAAGGGCAGCCACGACACACCTGTTAGTATTGTACAAAGTGGCAATTATGCTGATGTGAAACTGGTTGGGCCGACTCTAGACCTGGTCAACTATGTCACATACAAAGCAGTTTGTTGTGAACACAGATTCCTGCTTAGGAATCAGGAATCTTATTATTGTAAAAATGTACTTTTGCGCGGCTATGTCTGGTGGACGTCCGCTTTAAGTCTGCATTGAGTCAAGATCAGAGTGAAGTACGCCTGATGTGGCAAAATGCTCCAGATCAGAACAATCCAACTGGGGCATTCACATGATGCCTTTTTATTCTGATCTGAAGTTTATTCTGAAGACATATGTACATGTAAACATGCCTACTCATAAAAAATAACATTCAAAAACAACAGGTAAACTAGGTATTAAACATGTAAAATTATTTTAATAGTAAATATAGCTTTTCAAATTTTCATAGTCATGGAATTCACTATAGATGTGGAGGTAATAAGCAAAGTAATCCACACATGCAAAAATACATAAAAAATTAATTCACAAGTATTAAACACACTTAGAAAGGGAGACATAGAAACCGGACAAAGTCTGTCAGCATTTATAAAGTATTCCAACGCCTATAAAATAATTTCTCATTGCCAAAATACTGTTCAGGGAGATATGATTGGTAAAAGCAGAGACCCTCACAAATATATTATTGTTGCAATTCACACTAACGACAATGGTTATTGCTGCTTTTATGAACTCTTGAATGTTCCAGAGAGTGCCATTGAGCCATAATCTGAAGTTAAAAGAGCATCTTATCGCTTTAGAGCTGCCATAACCAGGAGCCACTACTAAGATTTCTGACAGAGGAATCAAAATAATAATCAGAGAGTAGCTCAAGAACCAGGACTGCTCTTTTTGAAGCACTTGCAACAAGCCTCAAAATGATATGGAAATAGCAGGTAGTGTTTTTCCCATGAAGAACTGCACTTAGCCATATTGTATTTATGAAACTCTACTGCTGAAGAAGAGTCATGTTGAAGCTTCTTTAAGGTTTGTGACAAGATTTGGACAAACCAGTCAAGTACTGAAAGAATACTGCATAGCCTGGTGAGACTAGGCCAAAGCCAAACTCTTTGGATGTCACTGTGAATGCTATTTTAGGAGGAAAAGGCAATAGTGCTCATCTTGGTATGGGCTTTTTTAGGACAGACTGAAGGAAATATTAATGGAGAAATGGAGAAATGCATAGCCAAAGAAAGAAACACTGCCCAGTGAATTACCTGATTGCATACAACAGAAAGTCAGTGGACAGAAATGAAGATCAAAGTGCATAGAAAGAACCAAAACCTTTAAGACTTGACCACAGTTTAAGTGAAGAATGGGTTAAAATTTAACCTTAGCAATGCATGTGATCTGTTTCTTCATACAGGAGGCATCTTAAATTTGTGATGACCTAAAAAAAAATACATTTCTGTAAGCATGCTTATTTCTGTATCATTTTTTTTTTTTTACAGGGAAGTTCATTTGTAGACAAATTTTCTTTAAAATCTTTGGATGTGTGGATTACTTGGGTTGCTGCCAACATTTGGTGTGGATTTTATCTTCATGGTCAAATTAGAATATTTGAATTGAGAAAACTGTTAAAATGTTTAATTCTTATTCTACCCACTGTGCTACATCTTTGGTTGTCAGAGATTGCATTTATCTTATTTTAGCAGCGTTAAGCACCAGATGATTTAGTCTTGTCCAAATATATAAACCTTGCAAAAAATAATGGCTAACTGAATTTTCACCATGGCTCTAAAAGATACGGCATGAAGTGAAAGCTATTTCAAACTATGTTGAACCTCTTCAACTATGCTGTCTTTTCTCAGGCTATAAGAAAGATGAGAGCAATACAGAGAGAGACAGCGCTGGACACAATAAAGAGTCTTACGATGGGAATTTTAACCGGGCCAGAGGAGAATACTGCACCCAGGATGGGAAGAGATCAGTGATATATTGAACATATTTCACTATTTCAGGATGGAGTAGCCTATCAGGCTTGTTTTGAAAGAGTGAACCTCCTAAAAAATGGTCCACTGAGGCATGTGTTAGACTTCAATCAGCTCTTATCAGTTGTAATGGATTAAAAATGTCCAAACTTCGGGTTCAGACTACATATGGCGCTGGCCCAAAAATACCCCCAAACTGGCTCCAGCTCAGTTTACTGGTGAATTCCACCATAAGGTGTCATGATGAGCTGTGTTCATATCTAAAAAGGGGATAAAAATGGTTTTGCTAACGTTGCAAGGTTGACTGTGACTTCTGTGTGCACACAGATAGCCTACCCAGAGGCCAAGGAAATCTCATTCCCCTACATTTCCTGACTGCCTTGGGCCAACCTCAGATGAATGATAAATGAGCTGTTAAAGTTGGGGTCTCCCATGCAAACCTCACACTGACAGTGAGGTCATTTCTGCAAAAATATAAGAGTAAAAACACTTATATTCAGCTGCAGAAGCTGCCACATGAAAATTCAACAACCTGTCACCTGCTTATTTGAAGATCTTTGCATTTTCAAGCAAAATCTCATGTTCATTTATCATTCTTTAACAGCAGAATCCACAATGCCGCGGTAATACAAGAAATATGAGATTAATGTCATTTTAGATGTTGTATAGGGCAGAATCTAAAAGATATCTGGATACAGTGCCTTGTGGTATTTGGGCCTGTGACAGCAGAGGTGATATGGAACAGGATTGTGGGGTGTTTAACTAAAGCAATGTCAGATGTGTGGATATTTTTTACAGTGTTGAAAGGGTGGGAAATAATATGGGAAAATATCAGATATTGGGTCATATATTCTAAGCAGTGTATTCCCCAGTTCACACACACTTTCCAGACTGACTGCGCTTGAGGCTATGTGGGTCTCAAGATGTGCAAGGCTGGTAGAAACATAACCCAAACACTGCCTTTCTCAGTATTGGCTCAGGGGGAATGTATATAAATGCATACCACATTTTTTAAATTTAGATATCTTAAAAAGATTTGAAAAATAAAAATATCCATCTCCTTCCACTTTACAATGATGACTCTACTTTGCATTCATATAGAGGGCAAAATCAGATGAAGTGCACTGAAGTTTGTTTATATTGTGACAAAAGAGAAAAAGATTCAGATAATATGAATATGTCTTCAAGGAATTGTATGCCCCATCTTTACAGCATTATGCCAGTCCTGGGCTTCACAACAATAACATTCTCTTCCCCCTGCAGTAATTTGACCCTGCTTAACATGAAGAGACAATTTTGCACCACATAATCTGAGAGAATCATTACACTTGGCAATACCAGGTCTGGTTTACTGCAAGTAGAATAAAGGGACATTATGGCAGCATGCTAGCATACAGGCTCAACCTTTGTTCTCTCTTAACCTATATTATTGCTGCACAAAAGAATTGCAATTTCATCTCAAGGACAATTCTCACATTCTAACTGTTCATCTGTAGTGGCAATAGCGGATGAGAACGTTAAATGACCCTTAACTTAATGGGTTCTATTTTTTTGAGCTTCCCCCAGGGCTGAGTAGTCATTCGACACATTTTGTTGCCATGGCAAAGGGAAGCCTCATTGGAAAGGCGGGAGAGGCATGAAAAGGTTAAGATGCCGTAGACTGGCCGGGTGGACTCTAAACATGGATGGGATTTGGCAGCACAGGGCTACCGATTGGGCAGAAGGGAAACAGCACCATTCTGGTTGGTTGAAAAGCGCGTCTTTGAAACTTGGACGTACACTCACTGTGTTCTCATCTGCTTCTGCTAATTAGCTTTTCGCCTGGGAGAGCACTGTGTTGCACGCCAACCCCATTAGCCAAGCAAACTGTCCCCTTGAATCCCTGCATCACAAACAAAGAGGCACACATGCACAATCATAGCCATCTCTCAAGCACATAGCCCCCCAAAGCTTATATCCATGGGAAAGACAGATTTTATTATCTAATGCCCCAGACGCTTTGAATGATGTGTTGATGCTGAAATTACAGGGTGTGCATGGTTTGAGGAAGGCCAAAATGGAAAGAGTGAGGGGGTGCACTCAACACTTATCTTACTCCTATTCTGCTCTAGCAGCATAATGAGCCATCAGCTACTGCTGACAACCTAACATCAGCCAGCCAATTAATGTCCATGCTTCTTTTATAATCAGGCGCCTATGCAGACGCCTCAGTCCAAAAATGTCTAGACCGTAGCTGCATGGAGACTATTTCTTAAAATCTTACATTTTTTCCAGAAAAAGCTAAACTTGTGCACTACTAAATGACTGATGCGTGTTGAACAGAGCCTTGAGGTAGTGTTACCAAGTACAGCGGCACAAAGCGCGCCTGCTACCCTGCAGAATACTGTAACTACGATTACAGAAAGAACTCAAGTAAGAATGTTCAGATGTCTCGAGGAGGATGGCAGCTTGGATGATTCAATACATGCTCAATCCCTATACGTTTCAAGGGCAGCCAAGTTCAGTCTTTTAAAAGCATAGCAGAGATAACACCTGCTGTTAAAGAGGTGACATGAGATAAACAGTCCTTTGAGAGGCAGAAAGAGATAGAAACAGATGTTCACAAAGGCATCAAAAGGGAACCAGGGAAGCACTGTGACAAAGAGAGGCATCTTCTCATTACCAAGTGAACAGAAGTGCCTGTTTGCACTGCCAAGATGAACAGGAGAACGACAAATGCAATGGAGGAACAAAAAAGTGAGACAAAAGACAGTGAGCCCTCCTAATGGTATAGTCAGAAGATAAGAAGGGCTATTCGGTTGTGGCTGATACTCCTGCACCGGGGTCATGGATTGCTACTTTTGACAACTGTTCAGACTGGGCACTCTTCAAGCTAACCCTGTCAGAGAAAGCCAACCACATTTCTCACAGACACCCTTGTGGAGCAGGCATTATTTCTGATCACAGTCTCCATATCCTGAAGTACCTTATTAGAGCTGTTACATGAGCTGAAGTTATAGATCCTGAGTCCATTCTCCTTCTCTATTCTCCCAGAGGGATAAACTTGCTAACAATGGCACCATGCTTGGTTTGCGAAACAGCATCGATTTATATGTTAATTATACCCTGTGACAGACCTAACAAGCTCTAATGCAAGTGTGAATAATTTTACGATAGCCGCATCTCTTTTATCTTTCTTCTGTTTCCTTTATCATCTCCATGATCTGCTACCCAGCATCTGCAGTCAACTCACGGAGCTCATATAAATTATCCTGATGATAGCAGATGTCATTTAATGTGATCTCCAGGGGGGAGAGTGAAGGGGCTAAGGCTAATGGAGAGTGGAGAAAATCTGATTTCTGTTCGACAACATTGGACTCTTTTCTGACTCCACCTGCCAGATTGCTTTGAACTACGGAACCAAGAGCAGGATATAGATGGGAGGCTGGGGGCAAAAAACAGGACAAGGTTGTTTGTTCTACAAAAAAAACACACAAAAAAAACCTTTTTCCCCTCTTTCGGTTTCTGCGAAGAAATCAGTTTTCACTTAAAAGTACACATGGGATCTTAGTTCTGTGCAAAATTGCAAGCAGTGACCTCTGAGTTAAGTGAAATAACAATTGTGCATAGCTTGTCACTTACTTAAGGTATTCTGATGTCAGCTGGGACATTAAACGAATGTAAAAGCATTCACATTTTTAAGAAGTCAACAATTTTGTTCTGCTTGATCAAACATCGAAAGGTTTTTCAGATGGTCCTTGGACTTTGACAGGTTTTCTTTATACCGTTTTGTGCAGAAATGATTGCAGGAAACCAATAAAACACATTTCAAGTGAATTAGGGAGATTAAATGCAGAAATTGTAGGTTTCTGTGTAAATTCATTCTTTAGGTTCCTCCTGTCACAGGTCGTGACAAAAAAGGAAAAGGCTCAGATAATATGAACCTTAATACGTCAAAGATCTGTTATCGTTGCATCAACTTTCCACACCACTCTGGTCTTCTTGTTCAAGTCTACTCTGCATCTCCAGAATCAGAACCAAACATTATTATTTTGTGATCCTCAAAGCTGAAACAAGCTTCCAGAAAACTGCAAACATGAAGAAACACTGAGGTTCTTTAAATCAAACCTAAAAGCCCGTTTCCTCAGAGTTGTCTTTGATTAATAATAAGTAGAAAATAGATTAATTCTGGTCTTAATTGCAGCTTTTCACTATGTTTCTTTATCAAATGTTATTTGTCTGTTCAATGTTTTATATTTTTATTGTCTAAAACAATAAAAATCAAGCTGTTACTGAGATGTGCTATGTAAATAAACTTTGCTTTGCCTCCTGGAATAATCTAAAATTACAAAAATAAATATTTTATTTCTGACCCCAAAGTCAGAAATAAGATATTTCTGACTTTGCAGAAAATAAGGGGATACTTGTGAAAATAAGGGGATAAAAAAGGGTGCTGGATTAAACACCCCAGAGATACAGAAAATGAATGTTATTAACATAAATCAGACTAAATGTTACCCTGTTGTCAGGAGAAATGTTGCTATTACTCCTGTCAGGTAAAGGTCAGAGGTAACATATGCACTGAAATTACCAACTGAAGACTTGTGAATGAAAATAAAGAGACTAGGCTGCAAGCGGTTAAGTCTCTGTCTTGATTAGGAACCATTTCTCCTGCCAAGGTACCATAACCATTTGAAATCAAGCGCTGCTCTTTTTCCCCAAGTAGATCTGATCTAAAAAGGAGTTTTAACAATTGCTTGAAAATGTCTTGCCATTTGTCTGGCTTGGCTGCTAATGGAGAAGCGAACTGAATTGTTTTAAAAGTGCACTTTCAATGTGTTACAGTTAATCAGAGGCAGATAGCTTCCTCCTCCTCTGGCAGTCTGACTCGTGTTAATCACACAGAACTGCACACAGGCTCCCTCCTTAGCATCCTTTGTAAAGCATCCACCCTTTACAAACAGCAGGACTGCTGTTTGTAAAGGGTGGATGTTCAGCTCCAGGCCTCCGGGGCTGTCCACAATCAGAAATGCACAGCATACACTGAAGCAGGTGTGCAAACACGTAATTGTAAACATCCACATTATGGCACAAACATAACTGCAGACGGGTTGAGAAACAAGAAAAAAAAAAAAAAATAGTATTGTGTATGCTGCCAACCTAATGGACAGAAAAAGAAAAAAAAAAATGACCATGGTTCTTCTGTATTCATTATGTGTTCACATCTTACCCCCTTATCTCTTCAACCAACAAAAGAACCCCTCAATTAAATGTGATTTCTGTCATCCTTCCAACTAAAACGAATGACACGCAGAAGCTCGCTCTCAGGGGCTTTTATGAAATGGAACCCTTCTGTCGGCTGACTTTAGGGTGGGCCAAAGAAGGGGAGTGGGAAGAAAAACACATCAGACAGACACTTTCGAAGATCAAAGCCGGACAGAAGCAGAACGAACAGTGCAATATGAAATATATCAAAAAAAAAAAAAAATCTAAAGGCGATCAGATAGCTTGTTACCCCTGAAGAGATGTGCTTAGGGAGATGTGCAATATAGTCAGTGTTGTTACCATCAAAGGAAATGAGTCTCTCACTGTGGGTCATTACAGCAAGCGGCTCCTGTCAATAATGAGTAAGCAGCCCTTAATCTAATTTGACAGAAGGCCAGAGCTCGGGTGAAAAGCCACCTTCACCGTAAAGAGCAACAAGCTGCTTACGGAGGACACCGACTTGGGGAAAAAAAAAACCATTCATGTGACAAAGCTTAATTTGTAAACATGCAAACATATGTTCCTTAAACGGTCTCGGGAGACGCCATCAGTCAGTTTTCTGTCAAGCTTCTTAATTTCTACTTCTTCCTTCAGTGATCAAAAAGCTCAGGCACTTATGCCAAAATATATTGACTGTGACTGATTTAATTATTGAAGGGTGGCTGCTTGGTTTTGCTGACTGACCCCATCCAACTGTCCCGTGAAGTGCCTCAAGCATATTAGACCCTGCATCCGTAACCTCCTGCGCACTGCCTTAACCACCACTGGGCTCCAGCAGGCTGCCCTGTGAGCCACTCATGCATGCTCGATGCTAATGCGATGTGACCACTTTGAGCCCTCCACCTCTCTTTGTCATGTCAAGGGCATATATATTCAGAGCTATCAGTGTGGAACTGCTGTACTCATTCCGGTGTGCAGGGGCCCTGGCTGCAGTAAGTAGCTCTCTGAGGGACCAGGGGTCATTAACGATTTATTGCCACAATGGCTTTTTAGATTGGCCCAATGTTGGTGGCAACAGTTTAAAGCAATGCAGAAATAAGTGATAAGCAAAACTGACTATTGAAATTTTTAAAGGACACTGAATGTGTTATAAGGCCAGTAGCTTTTTTTTCTTTATTTTACATTAAACAAGTGTTTTTGCCACCTTCTAGATGCATTCGTCTGACTTAATCTTCAAATCCATAAGGCTAGATGACACAGAACCGGTTGAACTCATATCATTTGGTTGGTTTCTCGGCAAGGTACATATTTTAGGCACAAACAACACATTACAGAGTAGAGGTCCCTTCTGATCAAATATATCCATTTAACTTAGTAACTGACAATTACTAATTAAATATGTACAAACCTCAGAGTCAACCTCTTGGTCTCCGGTATCAGACAATTTTTTTTCCGCCCACACTGGTCTGTGATTTCCCAAATCGGATTGGATGACAAATAATGACTCTAAATCCATACCAATCACAAATGTGACACTCAAGTTGGTAGACAAGTGGATCACAGCATCTGCTGTGCAGCCGCCATTGCGTAATCCCGGATTACTTTCAGTCATCAGAGTAGATTTTTAAAATGTGGTGCGAGTCATGGTTAAAGGACGAGCTGACATTTTAAAAAGTATGACAATTTGCTTTTTTGACAAAGCATACCAGGTGTTTGGAAAAGATTGGCCTCTAATGCCAATCTGGAAGTCTATCAAAAGTCACTTCAAGCAACCTTCTTGATTTGCATAGTATGCCAGATATTGCTAAATTAAGGGATGCGAAAATGACAAAAAACTATTTTGCTTCATAAACTCTGAACTCAGATAACACATTTTTTCATCTGATGGAGGCACCCATCCAATAATCTGTTATGCTGGGTTTTATAATAGAAATATCTACTTAATTCTGAGATTTCATGAGTGTTTAGGTCCACTTAGCAGAAAATGAAAGCAGGCGAGAGGGACACAAGAAGAATGAGGCAAACATGTTAAAGTTTGTTACTCTTCTGGCACAGCAGGTCTCAAAGCGTCAACATCAGTCTGAATCATTCTATTTTCATATGTTACTTTGATGAGCTGCTGCTGCTGCTGGTGGTAGGAGTGGTGGAGGGAAAGCATCTCTTGAGACGACACACACAAACACTTTTTCTTTCTTTATTTGGACAATTCCTAGAAACTACTCCTTTGTTGATGATACAAAGATTGCAAAAGCATTGCAATGCATTTTCCGCATTTTGTCACCTTACTACCACAGAGTTGGATGTATGTTATTTGACAATTTATGTGACGATCTGCAAGTCTAACAGAGACATATCTCAAAAGTTGCTGATGTAATTGCTGAATAGATGCAGCTACAAAGCAGATATGTTTCAAGTACATGTCAAGTTTTCGAGGAGAAAGTCCAAATGAACTCTACAGACTTCTGAGTCAGGTCTCAAGCCTCTAATGACTGCAATAAAGATTTTCTCACCAAATCCATGACATCTAGACCACCTGGAACGTTGCATTGCTGTAAGTTAGGAATATGAGCCTGTACTGTCTGTTATTAGGTCTGAAATCTTTTCTCTTTTTGTGACTTTACTGCAATTCTAGTTGGAGTCTTAACACTTTAAGTATCATCTTTTACTACAAAGCAGTGTGTGTTTTTGTGTGGCTGGAAACAAAGGAGGCACCACAGTTAGTTTTTTTTTTTATATTTCGTTTGTAAAAATAAATAAAGAAAACATACATTTTTATCCTCTCGCTGTACAATCATGCATTAATAAAATAATATTTGACTTTGTGAATATAAATCAACAAATTAAAGACATGTCCAAGGCTATTAATACTTTTGCAATTACATTTATGTACATTTAAAGAACTGTGTATCCCTTGAGGTGGTGCATGAACTCTTTCATTGACTCGTCTAACACAGCTCTTCTGAATAAATTAGGGAATCACACAGCCATATGCATGTGCTCTTTCACACATCTTTGACCCAGACATGTGACAGTCAGCCACCAGCTAGAGTTGGTCCTGTGGGCTGTGTATGCATCCATGTGTAAAAACATACAAGTATGCAGATGCGTGTGTTTACTGGGGTGTATGCGTGTGTGTGCTACAATTTAACACTGTAGGTGGGATAGTTGAATATGCCAGTTATGCACTTGTGTCCAGCAGGGCAAGATGAACTGAGAAAGCACAGAAACATTAAGGAGATGGGAAGTTACAAAATCATTTTTCTCAATAGCCAAGAGCCTTTATGTTATTTGGTCTCCTGTGCTCATCTGTACAAACAAATGTCTGAGCCAGAATTGCAAGAAAGAAGCAGCGCCGCATTATAGACTGAGAGTACAATATTAGTTTTAGATCAAATGTGTTGGTGCCTAAGGGATTTTTGGGATATTCCGACTGTTCAAGGCTTACGGAAGAAAAATACTGTTTATTCTCTATGCACTTCTGTTTACTTCCGTCAATCTCAAAATGCTGCAACTGTATCAAAATCTGAGCTTTTGAGGAAATAGAGACCCTCAGGCCAAATCTATTAGTTTTATTTTGACTATTTAGTCTAATAGTTCCTCCTTTCAGTAAAAACAGAGTTCTGACTGGATTTGACATCATTGGACAGCGCTGTTTTTCTCGTCTAATGACCTTTCTGTTTAAATAGGCAAACATGTACCTCTCAACTCCACAACTCCCAGGGAAAATACTTCACCTGATGCCTCCAGCGCTGGTTTTTCATACATTAGGGTACATAATGTAAGAACGTGGTCTACCGTGGCATTTGGAACAGCCCACCTTGCTTAGTGTTGTCTTCGGGGAGCTATGGTTTGAATCTGCATTCTGAGCGGCTTGTCAAGGCATGAACTGGCAGGGCGGGAGGCAATTACCGCCACTCAGCCAGCCTTATAGCACAGGAACTGAGGCTAGAGAATAGGCCAGCACTGCTCACTTTGGATTGAGCTCATATGGGATTTAAGCAGGAGCGACAATCCGCTGAGGGGACACAAAGTATGCATTTTAACACAAAAACACGCCATTTTTGCCTTCATGCACACACACCTACACACATTTAACCACATGCGTAAGTGCACCCACCATAAAAAATTAAGTCTATGAGCTCAACTCAGGAAGTTAAAAAGAGAAGATGTATTTTTTTAAAAGTTGGTGATGCAGATTTATATGCAAAGGAAATCTTCCAAAAAGCCAAGGACATGAGAGCTCCAGCATACACCCACATGTTTTTGCTCATACAACCACTGTCCAAAACAACGAAGAGAGAGAAAGTTGCCCAAAGATAATTGCTTTTTGGGAGAAGTGGGCAACTATTATTCTCTAGACCCTTCATTCAGGAAACATAATTATTCTGTTATTCTTCTCAAAATACAAGAGTCACGACTGCTGTCTATTCAGGTGCTACTTGTAATAATCAGAGTCTCTCTCAATGAACATCTAATCTTTCCCTGAGCAAGAATTGAACTGCTCTGACTCAGAACGCTGGAATAGTAAAACATGAGCTGCCGTTCAGCAACTTCCCAATATATTCATATTGGTTTAACTTTTTTACAGGCTAAAAATGCTAATGTATTTTCTTGAGATTACATGCGATAGAGCAAAACAAACAGGGCATAATTGCGGAGGGAAAAGGATACATGATTTTGAAAATTATTTACAAATATATTCCTGACACATTATATTTGTATCAAACACTCCTCCTTTTAGAGTCAACAGTCTATAAAATTACTTTTTGCTGCAATTATAACTTCTTTTCACATCAAAAAACTGAAGTCTTCCACAATTCTTCTCTGAAGTAGCTCAAGCTCAGTCAGACTGAATCGAGAGTCTCTGTTAATTTTCCAGTCTCAATAGGACTTTTACAAGGTCACAAATATGCTCTGATCTAAACCATTCCACGGCAGCTCTGGCTGAAAGTTTAGGGTCATCATCTTAATGTAAGGCGAACCTCCACTCCAATTTTATGTCTCTGACAGACTAATAGATTTTCTTCAAGGATTGCTCTGAATTTAGCTCCAATCATCTTCTCATCAAGTCTGACCAGGTTTCCTGTCCCTGCTGAAACAAAATGTATCCGCAGCGCTGACAGCATCACAGTGCGGGGTGCTTAGTGCATTTGTTCAGAGTGTAAGTTCCTCAACAATGTCTTTTCGTGTAGGTTAAATCTAGATATCTGATTAACAGGGGTTGAATACATTTGCATGCAACAATGCCATTTAGATTTTTGTTTCTTAACAATTGAGAATATTGTACTTCTTTATATGTATGCACAAGTTTAAGTTAGCAAGGCAAAGCTACAATGTAAACCCCTATTAAACATTTAAGGTCACTGAATATGGATCATACATAAGGCTGAGTAAAGATGAATTAACGTTTCTTTTAGAACTTCATTAAGTACCCTTCATAATTGTGAAGGATTTTCTTCACAATGATGAAATCAAATCTTGCAAAAATATTAACGATCCCCCGTCGCCTGGGTTTGCTATATTTCTTTGTGTCCCAACATCAAGTATTATTGCCGAGGTTGATGCTTTACAACTTATTATCATTAAAGTGTTAGACTCTCAGAGCTGCGATGGGCTTTACAGACACCGCTCTAATTGCCCTCTAACTCTCGACGACTATTTAGTGAGTCTTATTTTCAAGTAGTAGGTAAATGCTGCTTGACACGATTGTCTTTATGCATTATTTAAGCAAAAAAATGGCTAAAGGAACAAAGATGTAAGTGACTAAAGGATTTTTGATAAGAGACTTTGCCATGCATGCAGCCTCCTGTTACACAAGGAATAAATGTGAGCGATCAAACAAATATTCCAACTGATGCTGAAAACAAGTTCCCAGGATTAGAGCCTTGAGCTGTGTTAACAAAAAAAGTGATATTTTCTTTTTTCTCTGCAAGTCTTTTGCCTGACTCTGTCCTTGCAGTTTTAAAAATTAAGTTTAAGAGTTTTGAAAAGGTCGAAAGGCTTACTTCAAGACACATAGAAAAGTTTTTAGCTCTAGAAAAAAAAGAGAGATCAGTTGCAAAATGATCAGTTCTCTGATTTTACTCTTTATATGTATGAACCATTTATTTTTGTTGACAAAATGCAGCGTTTTTCCTCACCGTTACACAAAGCTACATTAAATCTCACTAAATTTCTTGTCTTTAAATTGCATCGATTTTAACGATCAATATTCTATTAAGAAGCAACGGTGGATGACATTAATCTTACTGGAGACTACTGGTTTGACACTCTGGGTTGACCCATTATGAAAGAAAAGGTTTTTTAGGTCTTTAGTGGAAATGCAGTAAAATATATTCCCTTCTGACAGCTAACTTTTGTCCTGTGACTTAGCCAGTCCATTCACTATTTTTATCAGTGAATGGATTCATAAGAACAAGTGTCACCTAACAGGATAGGCATCACTATGGAGTGCAGAGAGCAGCTGTGGAGCTGGAAACATCCACTGGGTTGTGCAGCTTGACAGGATTGTAAAAGCCTGCTGAATAGCTGCCGTCACGTTCGTGGTCAATTTTGAAATGTGTTTCAACATACCGAAGGTCTAGCAACATATTACCATCTCAAAATATGCACTCACAGAATGTGACACTGAGCTATTTTAGACAAATGGACAAATACTCTAGTGACAGGTTTTCTGTTGTGCTGGACCTGGAAATTATTTGAATTATTTTTGATGTCTTTGTTATGTGTGAAAGGTGTGATGTGGGTTGTTCCTGATATTCTGTGTGAATTTAATATCAATTCGTCCATAAAAAATTTGAGTGAGGAAAATGATTGCATTCACTATCTTTCCCCAAATAGGGGAAAGAATGCATTTTTTTCACAAATGTCAAGAGAGCCTCTCATTGTCAACTTGAAAACTATGTCTCAGACATATAAACCTGTCCACAATGCTGCGTTTAGAGACATCTGTTCTGCAACCATGTTGAATAACTTCTAAACCTCCTCCAATTATTCATGATACTGTTCGTCAGTATCATGAATAATTATGCTAGGTTGGAAACTTAATCTTTTTGTCTTTTCAATCCCAGAGAATCTGCAGCAATCTGGTTGGAGTCCTGCCAATTTCAAACAAGAACAATGAGTACAGTTTCACTCTAAAAACTTCCATAAAAACAGAATATTCTGAAAGAACTCCTCTGTCGATTTTGTTTCATGGAAAGAAATGCAACACATCTTGTGAGGTGAAACGCTTTTATGCTTTACTGAAAAGTAATTAAAAAGATCAAGAGTGAAGCTATTGCATGCTTCAGTCGCCTTCTTTTTTTTATGAAGATATTTGTTTTAGTTTTCCACTCATATTGATTACTTTAGTTGAAATGACTTAGGCATTTTCTAATTAACTAGAAAACATTTTCACAAGCAATACAAAGAATGGACTTTTAGCTACTGATTCAATCTTACTTGAACAAACTGGTTTATTTTGCTTGTGCAGGGTGAAGGGGTTAATTAAGACGTACAACTAGCAGATAGCAATTAATTCTCTACTTATGTCATTTAGCTGTTAGTGCGAACGTTTGGCACAATAATCGCTGAGAATTGAATAAATGTGTTAACATCAGTCTAATTAGAAAGTTCTGATCTTACACTTTTTCCTATATTTGAGGGTTTCATATACAGTGGATGTTGAAAAAGAAAAATACAGCAGCTGTTAACAGTAGAATAAAAGGGTCCTAATTTGATCCTAAGGCATACATGTCAAAGAAAATAAACCTTGATGGTGCTGAATGCTGCAACTGAACGTTGCAGTAATTAAATTTGAGCGTTTTAACAAAAACTTTACTGGTGTCCTTATAAATCAAAGGAAATGTTTAACAGGTTTTCTACAAACTAATTTGTGCTGATGATTCCATCACAATACATTTCCAGACAAAATAATTCCATCTGACAATGGATTTGACATCCAAAGTTTAATTACACAGTGAAATTAATAAGAGTTTCAACTTTGGAGTGACAAAAACTTAAGCTTCAACGTATTCACAGTTTTTTTGTTTGTTTTTTTTAAACGTGCCCACCTTAACTACGCTACCAGTTAAAGGAGAGCATTTGCATTGAGAGCAGCAAAACTGACAGAAAGATCAAGATGGGATTTAAAAAATATTCAACAGTGCCATTTGAAACGCAGCTGGCAGGTCATTCTTGCTGTGCAGGTCTGACTCCTGTGGCCGTATATATAAAAAAATATACTTTTTGTTGTTCCCCCAAAAGTCATGCTTATTGTGTTCCCCCATGCCATCCTTTTCTGTTGTAATGGTCTATAGAGATGTCCCTGGGAGCAGTAATTGGTGTGATGGATATGATAGGTATGATATGAGAGCAGTGAGGGTAAGGATGCTATTTCTGGCAATGGAAAAGGAGTTGATGATCTACATATGGACATACTGTGGAATTCAAGTAAATCTTTACAGATGAAAAAGAATAACAAAGAAATTAAAAATTATTTAAAAAAACTTTTTGGAACAATTCTTATCTCATAGTATACACCTTTTATTTGATTCAGTAGAATCTGCTCCCTTACTGGTGGTGACTGAAAAAACTGGCCTTACTGACAATGATGAGTGTATACAAGTCTTTGACTCAAATTACTTATATGGTAACTAAAGTTTATATTGTGTTAATTTATTCTTTTTTTCCTTAGGAAACTTAAATAATTATTTCAGCAATTTCATCTAATTAGAAATTGATTAGATTTGTTCTAGTGTAAAATGGGTCGATTAGTGACCAACCCTCAGGACGAATCAACCTGATGATATTCCAGTGTAATTTAGCATTCCGGATATGGTCATGGTGTCTTGCTTTTTTTTTTTTTTTTTTTTTTCCGCCTGAACTTGTCTGTTGAGTGAACCAATATATCAGCTTTGTGCTGTCAAGTCCCAGCGGCAAAGCTCCCTGGTCCTCCAAGGTCTTCTTAGACATGACTGACTGACCACATGCCTATTCTTTCCATCTCACTTACATGGACAGAGGCACTGAGTGATGAGAGGCGACACAGCTTCTGAATAATATCTCCATAAAAAGAAGAAACATGCTGTACGAAGAAGTGACACTAGACTAGTTAAAAAATTCCAGCCATATACGGAGGACCTATTTTAAGCATTTGTCCTTTAACAGCCCCTATCTTATCTATTGGAATCATGGATTATTGAACGCCCTGAAATGCTCGTGGATGTTGTGGTATTGCTAATACACCAACAGATGCACAATAGAATATACACACTATTAATGTAGATATAAATTGGTATTAGAAGAGGATTATCCGTGTAAACACAAATCCCTTTTTTCTAAAGAAAAGGGCTGTTTTCAACCACAGTCATTTTTTTTGCCCATATGATACTATTTTCATTAACAGGCAGTTTTGAAACCCCTCAGAAAAGAAAAAAAGAAAGCTGACATGGTGCCAGTAATTGTCAGCTTGTAATTCCCAGTGGCAGATTTTCTGAGACCTTTAAAGGAAGAAATAAAAATAAAAGGGGGGACGATAAGCAGCGCGAAAGTCCTTAACACAGTCACTATGACAACAAGCTTATAGATGCATAACATGAAATTAAAGCGAAGGGAAAAAAAAACGTGAATCAATTGTCTTATGCAGGTGCAAGGGATTGTTCTTCCTCTGAAAGCATACATCACGCTGGGCTGAGTTGCACAGCTGTAGACTGCTGTGCTTGCCAAAGCGGCTCCACTAACTCTTTCCTTGGACCCAAATCAAATCTTCAATTTGTTTATGTTATTATGTTAATAAAGGGTAGCATTTCCATATGAATATCAATATCTCAGTAGCAAGCGAGGCATTGCTGTGAACACTGTGGATCACTGGCAGGGAGGACAGTGGAATATGAATGGGGTTCCATTTGGAGTGAAATTTCACTCATTTGATTTTCTCCTTCTTGGATGATCTGAAAAGAAGGTATTTTTAGAGCCCAGGTGCTTATCCTCTTTGTGGTGCTGGAGGCTAATGTTAAATGAACACATCAATCTTCGGCGTTTCAGAGTGAGAAGAGAGCAGCGGCAGCCCAATCACTGCAGTGGTGGGTTTCCTGCCAGCTCTGTTATTCTAAAGCGGACTATTTTCTATTGCTATAGTTTGTTGCAACCACAGGGCATTATTGGCTTCTCAGTGTGATGCATTCAAGCCACTTGAGTGATGGCAACAGAAAACTTGGGTCAGAAATTATAGACAAAATGACTACATTGTGAAATTTTAGCGCCGATTACAATTCATTCCTTGTCATGTAAGTGAAGCATTACGTATTTCTTAAAGTAATTAGAGTGCAAAAATATCAAACTAAAGTATTTTTAGTAATATGCTGTTGCAAAAGTGACAAGTGAAATGCTTTGCAAAAAATACTTTCAGAAATGTTACAACCACTAAGCGTTTTGCCCGTTTTTAATCCAGCCCATTTTACTCTGAAACCCCCAAATAAATCTATCATTAACCAACTGCCTCTTGCTGTGAGGGTGATTTTCTTTGGCATGGATAGAGAATGTTGTCAGAAGTGATAGAAAGACAACAAGGGCTAAATACATGACGAAAACATGACAGAGACCATAAGAGATTTTTTACTGCACATTTTTTCCTTCCTACTTTTTTTGCACAAAAAATTTCAGTAAAACACATTGAAATTTGTGGTTGTAACATGAAAAATGAAGGAAAAGTCCACGGAGAATGTTGCACAATATATGAATCATATCACAGCATGGTGAGTCAACCTTCATCTCTGATAAACCACATGCTTGGATGTCAGTTGTTTATGAAGTCTATGAAATGTTTTTGTAGCCGTTTTGTGCAGCTTGATAGGGAGTTACACTTTCGGCTGTAGATTACTCTATTACCCTCTGCATGTGCAAACAGGATTAAAAGGATTCTCACCAGAATCATTTTAAAAAGAGCTTCATTTGGCTGTGAAAACTAGCAGGTGTTTGCCTAAATTACAACAGAATCCTAATTGAATAAATTTAATTTAATAATAAGGAGATGCGAAAACCAAACAAGCATAATATTGCTTTAGATGAACTCATGTTGGATATTACAGCTCAATCTGGCCATAAATGAAGAACTTAATTATAACAGTATTTGATGTGTGAATGAGACTGTTTAATGCAGAATATGATACAAGTAATCGGAGCTGCTGTCATGAGTAGATTTCCACATCTGACAGCTGGAAGCACCTGAGAACAGATCAATACACCACAGGCAGACTAAGATGACAGAAAATAGGAGGAAATCTTGGCCTATGCCCTTGTTGTCAGCTGTACATCAATACAGTGGAGTAATGCATTTTCAAAAACCACCTCTGTTACTCTAATGTGGTTTGTTGAAACACAAATGCCATCATCTTTAGTCGGCATTGCGTCCATCCACAGGAATCTGATTGATTCAGCAGTCCACTGGAAGTTGGATGGGGAATTGTTGCACACTAGAACCTCTCTGTGATGGCCTTTTTGAGCCCATCAATTGATCTATAAGTGGGACAGCATTCGGATTCAGTTCAACTCACTATTGATTTCCAGCTTTCCATATCGCTTCATGTTGTTAAAGTCTGGCAATAGTGCAGTGCCACCAGCCACACAATGTGCAGAGTGTTTTACTCAGTAAAGGTTGTGTTAATAAATTGATCTTGACTGAGTAAGTATGTCTATTATGTGTTTTGTTTTTTGTTTTGGGTGCTAGGAATACATTAAGAAGCCAGGATATTTCATTGATGGGGGGAAATAAATATTGAACACATCAAAGTTTTTTCTATTCCATTACACCTACAAAGTGCCACAGGTTAATCGCCTCTATGGTGCATTGATGCAGAAATTCATGTAAAAGGAGGCCAAACCAAGCGCTGAGTGCGTAGAAATGTACACACTTCTCAGAAGTCTGATATTTGTTCTTAAAACATATGTTTTTGATTGGTTTAATGCAATATTCAAATTTTCTGGCACTGAATTGTGGTTCTTTTTTTTTTTTTTTGCCTGTATACCATAGTCATTAGACTTGCAAAAACTAAATGCTTGAAATATTTTTATTCTATTTGTAATGAATCTCTATGAAATAATTGTTTCGCAAAGAATATCACATATTTACTCAATTTTCAAATTTTATTTCAAATTGTCCTATTGACATGGGATGCAAGTCATATCTCAGAAACAACTTACGTAATGCATGCATAAAGTGTAGTGTATTGAAATAGAATGAAGAAAACTGGGTACCAAATGGCGCTGAGCTACTGGATGAAATGTGTGTTTTTTTTATTATTCATTACAATGCATAATATGTAGGATAAAAACAAAGTGCTCATTCAAGATCTTTGCAGCCCTGTCATTGGAAAGTATATCAAGTGGCATTGATTATTGACATTTTCTCAAACTTCAATGTGCATCACTTCAAAACCACAGCAAGAGTGAAATTATAGAGGCAGAAATATAATTTCCGTGTGTGGATAACTTGTGTTATTACAAAGATTTTCTTTATAAATTTTTATGTCAGTCAAACCCAGCAGAAATATATTTACTGAAAAATAAATTCGTATGCTCTGCACTTATTTTTCTCACTGTTTGTAAGAGGTACAGTTACGTCTAGGTTTTGTATATTTTGGTAGAGATATATAACATATTAAACAATCTATCTGGGAACAATGACAGCAGCATCAGAATCTGAACTAATTTAGTTCCTTGAATAACCAAACATTCAAGTGGCTCCTAAAGATTATTTAAGGTGAAATGAACATAAATCATGTTTGGAAATCAATAATCACAGCCATGGCACAGTGCATTCTGCAACACCATATTATTCGAGTCACGGCAAACAGAGAAGCCACTCGCTTTAGCATCGTTGTGTACAGAAAAACACCTCAATCATCCATGCTACAGTGGGATAAAGACCACACTCTTGGCCTTAGAGTTCACCAATGTGAACAATTTGCCTTGGTCAAAACTGTCAATAATGATAGTGGGTGATATATTTGTGGCTCTGCAGTCAATATCTTTTAGCAGTGACATATAACATTTTTGTTGGGTTGAACGCACCACAACCATGTGCAATGATAGTAAATAAATCAAAAGGAAGCAATATGGGTTATTTTGCTCGGCTGTTCAGATATGCACCCTCTCGCCATAATGGCCCCCTTTGAAATCCCATTTATTCCGCTTCAGGTTGACAAATAAAGCCCTTACTGAGGAAAATCTAAATTTCAAAGAGAACTAATGAAAGCTAATGGTGACTGGAAGAGTGTGGTGCTCATTGGGTTACGCTTTTTTGTTTGCATGCTGTGCAATTCTTAAATGAATCTAACTACTGATTGGTTTAGGAAAAACAAGCCAACAAAATACATGTAAAGGGGAAAAAAGCATGGATCAGTGTCATTACTATTACAGTTGGGTGGATAGAAAAAAAAGATTGCAATAATAGTCCTACATTCAAGAAATATGCTAATCTAGATGCAATAAAAAGAAAAGTCTCCCCCTCCCTTTACTTTGCTGAATTGCAGCTTAAAATAAGACCATATGGCTGTTGAATCAATGCTCGAGGTCACCTTGAAAGTATTAGGATTTAATGTGATTGACCGTGCAGTCTTAGCAAAGGATTAATGTGATGTAGTCCGTATGCTCCACGAAAATGAGGAAAGTCAACATTATGCTTTTAGGTACGAAAAAAAAGGTAAAACTGATGCTGCTTAGGGGAGGGTCATCATGTGTCCGCTTGACAGGAGCTTCAGGGCTGAGCCAGCTGTAATGAATTAACATTTCCAAGCTGGTCAGTCTGTCAAACTGGGAAGTGAGGATTTATGGGATCAAATTTGAGACAATAAGATTTTGAGTTTGTATAACTCATGTTCATTCATTATTCTTTCCCACATATCCAATAAATTAATGAAACAATGGGTGAAACTACAATGTCTGGATTAATTTGTGAAAATCACTCTTATAAACTCAAAATCTTATTCTACAGTTTGTAGTTTCCACATTCTGAATTAAACCAGGGTGACATATTTAAACTGTTGGATGTGTAGAAAGGAGTTTTTGAGGTTGTTAAAAAAAAATTGTGTTCAATCATTAATTTGTTTGATGGATTTCAAGATTTTGAATAAAATATAGGATAACAGAACAAACACTTCAGCAATTATGCTTTATAATTCACTTTCAAGTATCCAACCAGTGTCACAATCAAGGCATTTTAAGACAAAGATCAAATATGTCCCAGACTAGAGTTAGCTTTCTATACTTGTCTACAAAAGTTAAAAAAGTATTATATTCTATATGCTTTGGTTGCTATTGGCAGTTTTGGCTTGCAAAAAGTTTTAACAATGATCCCTATGCAAGTGTTGGGACTTGCAAGGGCTCCCCCATTGGAAGACAATTAGGTTGATTTTTTACTTTATTATTATTATTTTAAGTCAGTATGTTTAGTATTTTAAGTCAGGGCAGAATTAACTAGTGGAAAAAACTTTTCTTTTCATATGTGTGGTAAAATTGTAGGTTAGACTTATCAGGTGGATATTTCCTGCTCTGAGTGCAGATGGAATGAAAAGCAGCATGAAGACCGGACCACTTGCTGTAGGTGCTTTGGGATGGGGGGAGCTTTTCAATAACTTCAGAAATACTTGTGAGATTTACCAATTGTTAAAATAGGTATGAATTTTCTAAGAGTTTGTAGACATTTTGGGGTGAAAGTGAAGAGGTTAATAAATAAATCTCAGAAATTCTTTCATTATTGTGGCATTTGGCAAATACAATTGGAAATGGTAATTCTAGCTAACCTGAAATAAAAGAAATTCGGCATACTTTCACTTCAGATAGTGAGGAAAAAAAAGGTATATGTGTCTTTTCAATTAATGTATGTAAACCTCTGGTTTCAACTGTATATCCTAGTAATTGCTCCAGAAGAGTTCATCAAACATAGTTTTCCTTTGTACTCAAAGCTAAAGAAAACAAACCCCGATATGACAGTTCAGTTTGTGACCAAATTGTCTTTAAACAGACATACAATATTCCAGTAGAACACCGCACCGCTTTTCTTTTCATCTGTGAACATATGTTCACTAAAGCGCTCGTATTTTGTTAGCATGATATAAAACAACCAATATCTAGGAAAGATATTGGATGATTTTATTTAGGTTTAGCGAGCAATTTTTAAACAGCAAAATATCTAAGCCTACTTTAAGCTCATGGAACATGTTGTTGGCTGCACCCAGGCTAAAGTAAGACTGATGGTATAGTCATCCCTCCCCATTTAAAAACACTCACACTGCCACCTTTCCATCTCCTTTCATCTTGCACGTTCAGGGTCAAGGATGGCTTTATAAATGTTATCTGATTATAGAGAGCTTTCCACTGCCTAGATTTGAGGGTGAAATTAATCTCTGACTAAAATATTGACAGCACACAGAACCTATAAAGTGGAGAAAAGCAATTAGGCAATAAGGGAGAAGGTGTTGAAATAGTTTGTAGATAAGCACAATCAATTGAACAGTATCAACCTTGGGTTTATGTTCTGTGTGTTGCTGTACTGGAGCAGAGCTTGATCAGCCACATATTTTGGTAATATACTAAAAAAAAAAAGTTAAATTACTGTTTGAACTTAAGTTTGATCTTTCATAAAGGCAACACTCAGTATCTGCATAGATTTGATTTTTTTTTTATTAAAACAAACTGATAACACACTTTTTCAATTAGTTTCTAATTCCCTTGATCGAAATGCCATTAAGCATGCAAAATGACCACTTTAATGAAGGATAACGGTAAATGAAAAATGGCGTGACCAACTATTTTCAATTGTATATTTTAATGAACAATAACCTTACAAGCATGAAATCTATGGTAAGGACGACACAAACTGTTCACACTATGGCGGGTAACAATTCCACTGTGTAGGCCTTAATCCTTGACAATGGTGGGTGTATTTAATATTATACAATATACAATGATGACCTTCTGCATTCACCTTCTAGGGTCTAAAGGAATAATACGGCATGTGCAAGCGTTAATCTTCTCAGCTATGCTTCAATCCACTGCAAAACCTTGGGGGAATGTCACAAACGTACTGCAGAAATGTCTCTTGTGCATACCTCCCTCAAACTAGGGAACAGGAAAATAATATATTAAAACATTCATCATTCAGTTTGTAATGCTGAGGTTGACAAACAAAAGAGAGAATGGGAGCACGGGAACATCAGGTGCAACAGAGAGTGACAGGCACTTTTCATGTGGAAAAATAGCACTAATTCATTTCCCTTATAGTAAATCCTCTTGCATACAATATTCATGAAAGAACAATGAAAGAAGGACAACCCCCATTAACGGTGTAATGCTAAGAATAGAGGGCTCCTTTTCTGATTGTGGAGGTAAAATACATTTCATAAAAAGGAGCAACAAAACTCCTCTTGCAAAATGACCCAGATAACAACAACAACAGAAAGTCTGGAGGGGCAAACAAAAAAAGTCCACACAGAATTGAGGAAGAAAGATGTAAAGACAGAGGGAAAAAAATGGCTCTAAAAATGTTCTCTTGACAAAAAGTTGAGAAGTAAGAAGGGAAAAGGGGATGAATATTTTAAGATGCAAACGCTCTCAAGCAGGAGAGAGAGAAAAGTGAGAATAAAAAAAACAAGAAGCTTTAGCTACGGTGCAAATTGTCGACTTGCAAAAAAGAGGAGTACATGAGTTGCGGTATCTGCTGAAGGCTGCCCCTGTGTACATATCCCTTCCCTCCTCCCCCGTTTCTTGTGATGTGCACCAACAGTTTATTGGGGTATTCATCTGAAGACGGGAAAACACAATTTTAGCAACTGGGGGCTGGTTTCTCAACATTGTTATAGCATCTGCAGCTCTTGCAATTCTATTTCTATAACAGTTTTTTAGTTGTGCTGAGCCAAGTGCTAGAGTAAGCTGTGTTACTGCTATTCAACACTATCCGGAGCAGCTGAATGGTATAGCTTTAACAATGGAGCTTAAGATGTTGTAGTTAGCAAAAAGGTAAGGATCTTTTTAATTTTATGAAGTGTGACCTCTGGAGATTTTTTGTATGCACATAAAGCAGATATGCTAATTGCACTGCACCAATCACATGCATACAGCAAATTTGCATTATTTCCTAAGTCTGTTATTAAATGTGATGCCAGAGTAAAAATGCTAATGTGTGCTGCAATATGTCATTTGTCCTTGAGCCTAGCTGGCCTGTGTAGCTTCTCTAAGAAGGGTTCACAGTGTCCAGACTGTCAGCTCGACTTTCCTTCTCCATCCTTGCCGAGGAGAAGGGACTCTGACCCCACCATAATGACACGGCTCCAGAAGAGATTATAGACCCTGATACTCTGCCGTGCCAGCATTATGCACACACTGCCCTTTAACTAAGACACTTGGGTTACTTGCCAGCTCTGTCTGGCCCTCTTGGATCTTCTGACTCACCTTTATGCAGAAGAAATAAGAGAAACTGTCCAAGACAAGAGACAGAACATATACAGGGAAGGAATGCTCATCATGATGCATGCCTGAATGCACTTAGAACATACCTAATCATTCCTAGCTAAAGCAAAAAAGGCAGAGGTGGTGTATTAAACAGACATTAAAATCAATAGGAAGGAGCATTCAACCCAAGTGGGGTTTGAAGGCTGAAATCAATACCAGCAGCTTTAGAAAGAAGTTTCCAATAATGAGTGTCTCAACTGGCATCATATGGGAGAAGGACAACATAACAAGCATCCATTACTCTGCATTAAAGCACATATGAAAAACCATAAAAATGCCAAACACGTGTAAAGTGCAAATGAATGAGATCAGCAAACCTGCTGACACAGTGCTCTCAGAGGGCTTACACTTTTAGTGTGTTACAGAACAATTTACGCCCGCCTCAATCAGTGACTTCACAGCAGGACATTATAGGTCAAAGTCAACACAGGCACTTTGTTGACTGCACCTCCGCATTGCGTAGTCAGACACACTACTTGCTTGAAAGCCCAAACTCCCGAAGAATGATGCAGAAGTCATTTCCAGCTCTGTGTGACCTGGTGACAAATTACCCCATGAGGTATTTTTCAAAAGTTCCAGGTGTTGAAACTAGAAGAAGCTCCAGTGTAGTTGCAGGCTGAAAAAAGATCTTGGATATGTGCTTCCATGCACTTTGTTTTAGTGGCTGTACAGCAGCAATTTACAGGAGTTGTGCAATACCTGACCGACATTCCAGAACCTGTAATTTTCTGTTTTTTGTGCCTTACTGTGAAAAGTGCAGATGGGGCCTGTTGTGTTCAGGTCAACTAGCTCAACTCTGTCTACCCACAAATACAATGTTTGGTGTCCATACAAAGCATCCTCTATAATTATTGACACCCGTTGCAAAGATGTGTAAAATATTTAAAGTCAATTCATGTCTTATTTGTTTATCACAATCTAAGACAAGAAAACCTATTTTGAGTACATTTATTCAGTGAGCAAAAATAAATGGAGCTCCTCTGCATCCTCTCTATGGTCCTACTGCCATCTGCAGATACACTCCACTCAGTAACAACCAATCAGGGTCAGGGGGCGGGTCTTAGGGCTGTCAGTTACTCATATGCGAGTTATTCACATCCTCTCCCTTGATTTCAGGCTAGTTAGCACGGGCACCACTGACTGTGGATAAATAATTTTCCTGTAACGGTAAGTTGTCTCTATGCCATTAGCACATTGAGCAGCGCTCACACAAGCATGATCGACAGTGCTAAGACCTTTCTGCTGGCCCTGATTGGTTGTTTCTGACTGGGAGATGTATTTCAAGGAGGAGGAAGAAGAGCCAATTTTTTTTCACAGATTATCTGGCGCATGTTATACTGACAAGACATGCTGACGGTTTGAACAATTTAAAAAGAACATATTTATAAAAGTTACATACTGCAGCTTTAAGAAGAAAATTAAAATGACTTGGGCCGAATTCCTTACATGAACTTCTGAAATTCTCTAATGTCACTGAACTGCAAAATAAATGTCCTAGGGCACTCAATGGTATAATGAGGTTCATGATGTGAATGGCTGCTTGTCTTCCACTCACCCTGCTGACCTTTAAAATGCTGCCACACTCCTTTTACATCTTGTCATATTTAAAGGAAATGATGATATAATAACAGAGCTCAAGTCCCTGCTGTTCTAGAACAAATCAGCCAGCACCTAAAATTAGTTTTACACATCTAAAGGCATGTTGTGGTGACTTCTGATGATGACTATAGATGTCTCATTTGCTTTAACTTGATAAAGAGATTGATTAAAAAGGGGAAGATAAGGAGAGAAATATGAGATAAATCAAATAATTAGACTCACAAACGTCAGCAGCTATTTCAAAAGCAGTCATTCTTTAAGAATGTAATAAATTAGGTTGTGCAATTCTATTATGATTTTTTTTTTTTACTTTTTCAACATTAAATATAGCTAAGCTCTGAGAACTTAAATAATTTATACGCTCTGAAGTCAAATTATTCATTAGGTGGAGCCTTTAAGATTAGCTCTACAAATTAATGATTTTTTTCATGTTATCCCTTTGATTGCATTTCTGAGAGCAATAGTGTAGCATGGTAAATCTACCTTAATGGGTGGAGTTAAGATATCTGAGTGGTGTTTACATTTCTTAAGGAGTCTGATAGTCTGAATCATCCTTTATTTTAAGGTCTTTGATCCAACTAATACGAGGATAAAACTGGGTAGTAAGACTGTTTGATGGGACCAGTAACTCTCTCCAGTAGACAAGCAGTCACGTATCCACATAATCACTCAGTAGGAAATATGCAGTAGTTTTCAAGGAATCATTTTTGCTCGAATAAACAAGCAACTATAGTGTTATCAAAGGGCAAAAAAAACATGCAACCCTGAATAAAAAGAAATAGAAAGAATAGTTGCCTTAGTCATAAATGCCATTGCTCCATGAGTCATGATTCTTTTTAGAATGGAAAGTCTCATGATTCATAGATTTAAGTTTGAAAAGTAAAATTCTTCCAACCCTTCAAGGTATGATGACAAATTCTAACACTATCCCCACATGTAGTCAAGCCATTTTTCATAGAAAATAATTGTCTGTAGTCATGTTTTACCAGATGTCTTTACAAATGTCAATTGACAGATGTTCATAACACTATTCGTATGCATGCAAGAAAAAAAGTAATGTGTGGACACAAACTATTTTCAGACTTTTTCACCGTTGTTTTACAGTGGGGAAAAAGGAACATGTACAATTTCTGTACAGCTTGTTAAGTTTTTCTTGCATTAATATTGGAAAATAGCACACCGGTTAAATCTTGCACATTTTCAGGGTTGAACCATGGTGATAAATGAGCATCTAGTTAACTACATACATTTAAATGAGAAACATTTCTTTATTATATAACACATAAATCAGAACATGCAATGTACTATAAGTACCAACACTACACAAGTACTACATTGCAATTATTTGTGTTGAATTTTATAGTAATCTTGTCAACAATGTCATTAAATTTAGAGATGCTTCTAGGAAACTATCTACAATCTTTGCCAACATCCATTCTAAACAAAAAAAACGCCCAAAAACATCTATTGGATGTGTAATGAACACATAGAATTTGTCAAAAGATGTACAGAAAACCACTAGTGTAAGGTTATTTCATACCTTGCTAGATATTCAGAGAATAATTTGTACCCCTTCAAAATACTGGTTTCATTTTCCTGGGATCACTAAGTGTAATCGTAGCAACAATAAATACGAGTAGCATGTAAAAAAAACAATGCAGATATAGCCAAAAGGTCTAGTTAAATATTTATTGTAAATCTATAATGCAGAGGATGTGAGCTGTGTGAGGAATGAACTTGTTGGATGCAGAACGTAGCCAAGACATGAACACGTCAGAGCTTTGATGAGTCGTTTCCACTCAGTTGTGGAGATGGGGGAAAAAAAAGCTCGCAGTCAGAGTGACTAAGAACATCTTTTACACCTACCAGCCTCCATTACAGGTGCTTATGCTTAACAAGTTTTAGCAAAAATACAGACTAATCTCTGTAAGTAAAACATCTGTTTAACATTATTTCTGAGCTTGTATCATTTAGCTATATGATCACAATAGATCAGAAGATCCGGATCTTCTAGGCAAATGTACTAGATTTTGATTAAGGTAGACTAAGCAGAGCTGGTGAGAATGCACCCTTAAATTAGGTAAATTTCAGAATTTGGAGAAACAGAAATTAAAGTTTTCCTTAATTTTATTCAGACATTTAAACAAATTATTGTGTTAATTCTAGTTTATCTAAAACAGGGAAAGATTAAACTGACTAAATGTTACATGAGAAAAAATATATATTTTCTTATGTCTTTATAAATAGTAACTAAATTTCAATCTTTCAATATAATTTAATTGAATTTGATTTTTTTATATACTTTACAAAATCAAACTTTCAGAGAAAGCAAAAACCACATGTGCTGTGAGTTGGTGCTATGGAAACAAACTGAATTGAATTAAATTGACAGATAATCCGTCTTTTATGCACACTTGCACATTCCTTGATCTTCAGATGTGGAGATCACATATTCTGTTGCTGGCTAAATTATTTGACTAACAAATGCCACTGAAGTCAGTGCAAATGTGACGTTGTTCCTAACATTAGCACCACTCGTAGAAAAACTGCGCTAGCTAACAGGAAACATGCTTTTGCTCAATTGAGTCCATTAATCCTGGAGGGACTGTGGAAGAATGTAACTGAAATGTTCTATTCTTGGCGCTTTGCTCTGTGCGTCACTGCAAAGCAAAGGAGCTGGGAGAGAGCACGTGTGTATTTTTTATTTTATTTTTTTTCAACCAAAGAAACTCCGCCTTGAAGGCACAAACCTGCTGCTGTCACATACAGACAATATGGAAAGATTTGATGAACTGACATCAACAAAGCTTGCGAATGAATATTCAAAACTACAGTGGCTTCCTTTTATTACCTTTTCAAGATTGTGGAAAAAAAAATAGGAAGTGAGATATAGAAGTACTGAATTAATTACCTTTTTAATATGATAAAAGCTGGAAGCCTGTGTCCAATGTGATTCATAATTACACAGAACTGCAAGAAAAGCTCTGTGCTGGATGCACACACATGTGGGCACTGGAAACTGGCTGCTGTGTGAATTCTATTGTCAGTGTCCTTGGCTCTTCCTGAAGGCAGTTCCTTGAGCTCGCAATGATCAGAGATGAAACAACACAAAATAACACAACCGTCTTGGCCAGCTAGTAATGAAATATCAGCTCTTGGCTCAAAAGTATGTAAATGTGACTTCAGGGTCTGTGCTTATGCCTGTTTCGCCCTACCCTAATCCTCCCACCGACAACACTGATCAGTCAAGGAGGCCCTGCCAGGTCCCGTTTCTGGGGACTATTCTCAGAAAGATTGTTAACCCCTTCTCTAAAGCAGATCCAGATCAGAGGGATCCCTCTTTGAGGCTCCTTGGCTTAAGTAGATGAATGGCCGATGCTTATGTTTGGCCTTTTCTGCTCTAGAGGGGGAGAAAACGAAGGAGGAACGCTGGGAGACAGATGCAGTGGGTCAGGATGTGAGCTCGATGGGTGGCAGCGCAGGATGTGTGGCAAATAACAGGGATGGATTCATGAATAGCTAAGGCTTGTAATGCTGTCAGAAGCCAAATGGACATTTTTCAGTGGGCTGTAATAAGGCATGGGGCCAAAACAAGAATGGGAGCTTTTTAAATTTCCCAGAAGGCCAATCATTGTGTGCCAGAGCAGAGGGCTCCATGTTTACAGGTCAGTTTAAGTTTGCTGACGACTCTTACACATGAAAATTATTAATGGGAAATAGGTTATTTCAGGTTGTGACTATTAGAAATATTTAATCATAACTTTAATGTTGGCAAATTCAGGCATACAGGTATCTCTATAAATTCATGAATAAACTGAAACTTTAAAACTCATATTATATAGATAGATTAAATACAATTTATATATTACAAGCACTTTTTTGTTATTCCTCATGATTATAGCTTACAATAAGGAAAGTTACAGTTTTAACCCACGTGTAAATGTGTCTATGTATGGTGGCCATTAAAGCGCAGACTCACAGTCCCCATTATGTTCATCTCTCCCAAACTCCTGATTCGGCTTTGCTTCACAGCGCTCTCAAGGCAGCTATCATTGTCGACTGTTAATTTATTTCTACTGCACATTTTTCTTTCACTAAACTTTCCATTAACATGCTTGAATAGAACATTGTGAAGAGCCAGTTTTTTTTTTTTTTTACAGTACAGTAGATCTTGTCACTGAACTTTATCCCGTTCCAACATCTACATACAACCTACTGCGTGTTTTAGTTTGATAAGTTTTACATTGGTTCTGGTTTGGAAAGAGTTTCCTTTTCCTGAGTTTATTTTGTAATTATCTTATCTCTATGAATTATTTTCTTTTTTGTCAGAATATGCACATATTTTGATAATTTTGTCTGTCTGATAATATTTTTAAATGTGAAACGATTGACGTTATGGTCAATTAGTTCGTAAGTAGCCCTTTAACAAATATCTTTTCACTCTTACTTGAGTAATTTCTCGGATGAATACTTTTTTACTTTTACTTGAGTACATTTTCTGGGTACTCTCCTTACCTTTGAAAGTATTCCCCAGTGAGCAGGAAATAACATGATCACAACATAACATTTCTGCCTACATATATATTTTTTTAAATTAGACTTGCATAATATAGTAATTATCTGGGAAAACCCTGGCTTCTTTCCACAGTCCAAAAAAATTACAGCTTAACTAATCTCTCTAAATGTTCTTCTATATGAAATGAATCTATATGAGCATGACATATTTGACATATTATTTTTGAATCAAACTAATTAATGGATTTCATCAATACAATTACAAATAACCAAAATGTACCTAGATAAATGACGCATGGTCAAACCTGACGCTCACAACTGGTTAAAAATGTCCAGGTCTCTGTGTACCTCCTAAATCTCTGTAGAACACTAAGCAGTCATTCAAAGTGGGGCTGTGCACAAACACCAGCTGGCATTTTGGCCAATTTGTACTGTGATTGGAACTGAGGAGCCCACTGTCACGGGCAAGGAGGGATTTATCAATCACAGCATTTCTGGTTGCAGAGTTTGCTCAGTTTGGCCTGGCAGTGCCGCTCTAAAAATACGGAGGGATGTAATAAAACAGCGGAGTATATGGAGATGTAAGGGAGTATGTGAAAAATGTTTGCAGAGAGAAGTAAGAAGATGAGCAAGGAAAATGAGAGGAAGGAAGACTGATTGTATCAAGGAGAAAATGCTTAGATAAATGAGTGAAAAGGACAGACAAATGCAGATGTAACTTTAGAGAAAATACCGAATGGGCCTGCTTTTAATACCAGACACCTCTGACTGCAGACGTAAAACAATTCATTTAAAGCTTTGTGAAGTAAACATGAAAAATATGCATGCATAACCTTGTGACATATGTAAAACATTGCATCAAAGACTTTTTGATGCTGTGGTTGATCTGTAACCAGTTCAGAGTTATGTATCAAACACAAATAGCTGTAAGATTTAGTTAATTATCCTCACATATTTATGCCTGCTTTTCTGCATCCACATACACTCTTCACAGAAACTTTGAGCACATATGGAGCAGAAACAATGCAGTACTTAGCTGCAATATGCTGTATGCAATGAGGAAAAAAAAAAAGGCTAGTGATGCAAATCCATTGTTTAGCTTAGAAACCTCATTTGGATAAATTTTACTGCACAAAAAAAAAGATGCAATCCCCAATACTGAGAAAGACAGAAATCCACTGACTTTTTTTCCTACTAGCTTAATAATGTTCCCCTCTAACACCTCTTTATTGACTCCCTCTGTTTCCAGCTGCTTGAGATCTATATAGCAACAACGCATCAGCAGAGGCATTTGCACAGAAGATATGTTTTGATCAACGAAAAGCTCGGGATGTGTTCTTCAACTTCGCCTCAAGTAGCTTATTGAATGCCTCTTTAGATAAATCTGTCCAAAAGATAAAAGGAACATGTTCAGACACATTAATGATTAGTTGCTGATGACTGATCAAACAAAACATGCTGTGACTAGCAAGCACTGCGCTAATGAAGTCTCTTGATTACAGAGTGATCAATAAGTTGCAGAAGAGTGTTTATTAAATCAGAGATATGTGTTGGGAAGAGCACAGTCAGAATAAATGGATGGATGAAAGATATAATCTATTATGCACACAAAATATTTACATTTTCCTTTCAATGCTGATAAATTAACTAAAATGCCCTTTCAAAGACCAACAGTTATGACCAGAATACACCATATAATGTCACAGGCCCTAAGGAATCAGAGCTGTATCCTCTTTGACCGGTGTTGACGTTTGATTTAAAGTGTATTGATTCAAGCTGTAAATTGTGGCATGTATGCACTTGAAGAATGAGAATGGGCAAAAATTAAGAACAATCTAGTTCTTAATTTACAAACCCTAAGTTGTTGTAGTCCTAAGTGCTTAAATGGAAAGCAACTGGACTTCATGAACTTGTTACCTGTGCACAATGGACTTTACCAGTGCTGCCTATTGTCGTTGACTCAGTGGTGGTGTTGATGGGCAGGATCTCAAGCAATGGTGGTGATAAAAAATAAAAATAAATAAAATTATTGTAACCGCGGCTGTGATCAGAGCCAGGTCGTCTAAGGCTAAAGCAATGGTTGTCAACTGGAAAAAGGTGGATTTCTTTCTCTAAGTTTGGTGACAGCCTCTTTCTTAAGAGAAGAAGGTAAAGTATCTTGCTGTACTCTTAGTGAGTGTTGGAGGGATGGAGCAGGAATTGAACAGACTGATTTGAGCCTCAAAATTCTGAAGCTGCTTCAATCTGCCGAGGTGAAGAAAGAGCAGCGGTCTGGATTTCCCAGCATATGTGTATTACGATTTAAACAGATTTGAGCAAAATATATTAGTAGCTTTTAAGTAAACATGTTCCACAGAATACTATATCTTTTTGCTACTCTGTTCTTTTAAAAGAAAGAGGAATGACAAACTGATGAGCTAACAGATATGCAGCTGCAACTTACTAACCTGTAGTTTTAAGAAATAGCATAATTACTCACCCTCCTATTACCCTTTTTTATGATGGTAGACATTTCCAAATTGAATAACTTTATTTTCAGCCAGTCAGTCAGCAGTACAACAGGTGGGGGATTTTCAGTGCTGCATCATCTATCACACAACCAGTCCAGCAATTTATCTGCCATTAAATTGCAACAGAATATTTGATAATAGTCTGAAAAACCTCAGTAGATCCCTACAAAGTATCACATTAAATAAACATCCCATAATGTTGGAACCTATGAAAAAAGAAGGTAAAGAACAAAAAGCAAAAATGCTATCATGGATAAACTACGGACACAATGTAATTTCACAGCTAAACCTTTCCAACCTGAAAATATTTTATGGAGCACAGTTATAGAACATTCATAAAAAGTGCCACGTCTTTCTTTGAATAATATTTCTTGAATGAAATTCCCTGGCAAATTTTATCACTGTTTGACTTTCCTCTGCAGCTTGTCCCAAATAGCTTGTGATTCTTGCACTTGGCTGAGTGGAAAGAACTCAGCAATTGTACAGGCTTGCAGCTCAATTGACTTCAAATCGTTGCATATGTATAGGGGAGAGTTCTGAATAATGTATTGGGAGTAGGATTCATTCAGTGGTGTTGGAGCTTCCACTGTCACACAGAGAAGCGATCTTTGATGTGAATCTAAGACCTTCACTGTGTAAAAATAAAAGCAAAAAAAATACAGCAGTGGGAGTTTTACAGAGTCAGCTGACTGTTTTGAACACTTGCGTTAGTAGGATAACAGAGTTAAAAATCCCTGGAAAAAGACTGTGCATCTTCAAAGGAGAGTTATGAGAGAAGGAGAGAATCACTGCACAGGAATGGCCATATGATAATATAATCTATAACATAACACAGGAGTTATGTAGGCAAAACAAGTTAACGCAGCAACCACATTCAGCTGAAACAACTGAAAGAAATCCATGCTAATTCTCTCACCTGAGAGAGTTTTTGATGTTGTGGTTGATCTGTAAGCAGTGCGATATTTAAATATCATGTTTATGCATCTGATTCCTTTTTTGT
Organism: Girardinus metallicus; assembly: GCA_903067095.1. Classification (NCBI taxonomy): domain Eukaryota; kingdom Metazoa; phylum Chordata; class Actinopteri; order Cyprinodontiformes; family Poeciliidae; genus Girardinus; species Girardinus metallicus. The sequence goes on from CAEGAE010003744.1 coordinate 86,772, forward strand.
GACACACTATTGATCTTTCAGCCAGCACTGCATGGCTAGTGGAACGTCAAGGTAGGACAGTGACATCCTCATTCAAGTTTAATAAACACTATTTTCATATTCACCAGATATCAAACATTATTACTTTTAAAAAAAACATCTATATATAAAAAAAAGAAAAATTGTCATTTCGCTTTGATTTAACAAACAGAGAGCAAGTGAGAGTGTAGACGAGAAGAGATCATTGGGAAATATGCAAATATAGATATGAATACAGATCAGGCTTTTCCTCGGCAGGAGATGAATACATTTACCTCTCATCTACATGCTGATGAACAACAATAGGGGGCTTTTTTAGGTTTTGGCTCTGTAGGGTATATAACACTTTCATAAAGCTTTTATGGTCAGCTGTTTGAAATGAAAACAAGCAGAGGGATGGAAAATGCAACAAAATTATATTTTGTGTTCAAGTTCAAATGCCGAAATTTACACATCATTTGCTGTGTCACTTCTCACTAGGTAACTAATTTCTTATGCATTTATATGGCTGCTTGTTGCAAAAAGAGCAATAACAATTACTGGGTAATTCAACATTTGACAGGAGAAAAACTGAGTAAAGGCATTCAGCGTTATGCTGGAAAATGTGTGGATATTAAAACCAAAAGGGTCATGAAACGCATCTTTAACTGAAAGTTTATTAGTACAAGTGAAGCCATAACTGTGCCAGTAGTGTCCCATGACTTTATGTTATTTTTGAACAATTATGTGCTTTTAAGACTCTCTGCTTGCACTCAGATGCTTTACTCAAAACCAGTACAGATTTTATTGCTAAGCTTTTTAAACAATATTTCTTATTCATGTAATCTATTATTTGTTTTTCTTGTTGCGATGTGAGATAATCATATTCAAAGCTAGGCACAACAGTCCCCAGACTTCCTTTAAGCATCAGGAGGTGCTTTCATGGGAAATAGTTAGAGGTTTATAGTCCTAAAGTGGAGCGAGTGCTCCCCCATCCCCTATGGCACGAACCTACTATATCTTTTTAATGAGACTCAGAGCTGCAGGCCTCCAGGCAAGTGGCTGAAGGCGATGTAGTTTTCTAGAAACCAACTTGACATATGCGCAGTGATGGCTTTGTGACAAGAGCTACTCACTACTGAGAAGAGCATCTGAACTAACAGACAGCATTCTCTTTACATTTATATTAGCTGAGCAAAGGTATTTGAGTTATTTTGAGTGCCAGCGCATTTAATCCCTCAAGCTCCAGGGATTCTATGCAAGAGTCAGTAAGTGTTTAATCAACATGTGGTGTGGGCAAAGAAATACAAAACATTTGCTGGGAATCTTACTTTTGTGACCATGCCATACTATTACACGTGTAGGCAATGTTTTTGCCACAATTGTAGCCTAAACTTGCCAGTTTAGGCTATTTCACAATCAACTGGATCTGCGGCATTACCTAGCAACGCCTGCCAAGCCCAGCCCGTCTCCTAGCAACCAAGTTCTAGTTCCGTACATAACTAGAACTACATAAACATAATATGTTTATGTAGAATACTACACAAAAAATGTTTGTGTGGACAGTTTTTAGAAATTTTGCCTAATTTTAATGTGAACTTTGGTCGAAAAACTGCAGTGGACATCATTTTGCGTAATGGTTGAAACCGTTTCACTCCCCCAAACAATCCAAAGATTTATGTATTAAAGTAAAAATTAAAACACTATTACAGTTATTCATCAATACTAGTGGTAACATAAGAGCAGTAAAGACATAAGTATGTGTCTGAAGTCTGGCAACATAGTTAAATTTGGTTAAGTTTATAGGCCAAATAGCATCTAAAAAGAAAAAAATATAAGAAAAAACTAACATTACTGCCATATGTTTGTTTTCTCTATCGATTAGTTAATACTCTCTCTAAAATGTCAAGGTATTTATCCACCTAACAACAACTTGTACACCTATCTAAGTCATAAAATCAAGGAACATTTCAGCTTTTAAAAACTTTAGAAGGGGGCAAAATAGAAGAAACAATTTTTATCGGTAAGCATGTGTTTTTGAGTGTCAGAATTGAAAGGTAGACCTAAATGGTTTCAAAATAACAAGCAAAGTGATAAAAAAAAAATTACTTTTCAACACAATGTCTACATCTTGTGTGTGACAAGGCCTGCTCCAGGAGAGTCAATTCAGGCTTGATGTGCTGTCACAGTGAAACAGGTTTTTTCTGAGTGTGCTACTCCAAGCAGCTGAATGAAAAAAAAAACAAAAAAAAAACATGACCCTTGAGAAAATATAGCTCTGTTCAACCATATGCCTAAGCATCTGTGGAAAAAGATGAATGCTTCTCCTTAAAGCTAAATAAAAATAATGACCAGTTCCTTCTGTCTCTCTTGTGAGCACTTGACTTCAAAAATACCTATTCATTTTGTTTTCATTTAGTGTCCTGAAAACAAATCTGCATTCCTTAGCAGAAAACCAACAGCCAAATAAGGCTAAAATATTTATATATATAAAAAAAAATACTCTCAAATTTGTGCCACACTTCTGTTAAAATTGAAGTCAACGTTTCCTGGTGCGATTTTAAGCCATGATTTATGATGTCAAAGCAATGTCTATGATAAAGATTTCATTTATTTTGAATCGATATATTGGAGTTGTAACATTATGTGAACTGGAGGACACCAGTTTCATTGATAAAAAAAAAAATGAAAAGAGGAAAAAAATACACAATTACAAAAAAGATCAAAATATTAAAATATATGAATGAGTGTATTCATAAAACTCACTTACTGAAATATGATTTGTTGTATTAATAACTGAAGCAGTTTCAATGCTGAAATAGTCTAAATATGTTTGAATATGATCATTTCCGGACAGACGCATTAACTGACACAAAGGCCACAACATTTAGGGTTTGTGAGCAAATGCCTAAAATTAATGTCTAGAGTTATATCTACTGGTGAAATTTTTTTCTTCATAATTTCTGCAGTTTGGTTAGGAATGCTGGATATCAACGTCTGGGTGAAGGCTTGATGATTGACAACCTATTCTTGGCTTAATATCTCATGGAGTTATTTACAAACTGCTGGCTTTTGCTCACCCAAGTCTTTTTAGAAATGACCTAAGGTTCTGAATTGAATTAAGATCTGGGAAGCCTCTTGAACACAACTTTAACATTCCAATTTGATTATTATTGAGCCACTTCTTTATGAATTAATCTTTTTTTACTGTGGCGCTCCATCATGCTGAATAAAAAAAAACAGATACCACCAAATTGTACTGGAATTCTTCGAAGAATCCTAAATGATTTGGGTATAGTGTAGCAGTTTTCTTGTAGAGAGTGAAGAATAATCCCACTTCTCTTAAATGAAAAGCACTTTTTTTTTTATGAGATGGGCCAAAATCAAATGACGAAACCAGTAGAGGACATTACTATTCCACTGTCACTTCTGGTAATTTTACAAAATCTCACTCACTTCTTGACATTTTTTGGACAAACGTGTATCTCTGAAGCCCTTCTAAAACCCTCTTCAGTGTTTTTTTTTTTTTTTCTCCAGGCACCAATTAATACCAGTAATTATCTTATATGTATATATTGCTAGACCATGAGATACCGGCATTCTTTTCTGTGGAGCCAACCACAGCTAACACAAGAAAGCAATGATTTTAAGCACATCCAACACAACAATTACAGGAAAAAAGGATCTTTCATACAAAGTAAAACATGTAGACCAAGTAAGCTCTTTGAAATTAATTAACATGCACTTGACTATTTGGCACAATAACTGAACTGTCATCAAGAGACAAGAGATGGAAATGTTGCTCAGCAGAACAGTTGTGTCACTGCCAAGATTGTTGGCCTGGCTGTATTCCTGGTAAACCTCCAGCTGCTCCAAAAGAACTACAAAAACACAACTTTACAAAAAACTAAAAAAAAAAATTATAAAATGCAACGTGCATTCATGTATTCAGGTAAAAGTATAAGCAATGTTTCTTAACAGGATACAATCGGAAAAGAAATAAGTCTACAGGGTCATTCACATACTCAGCCTTTGTATACGTGAACTGATTTGCAAAAATTGTTACATTTTCCATAAGTTGAATCCACCTAAAATTATTAAACTTTAAGTTATGAGAAAAGAGCTAGTTCATCAACTTACAAGTTACATTTGTCCTTTTTGAACATGTATAAGTTTGTTCGCCTTCTTCTTATAACAGTGTTTACCCTGCATTCCCTCTAAAGCTGCAGCAGATGTTTTGTGTAGTACTGTCGAATTGTAAATACCTGCTAGAGAATAAAAACTAAATCCTAATACTACTGTCACTGTCTTATTTTTAATGCCTACATAACCTTTTCAGGCAGTCAATATTGTAGGTGTGTGTGATTTGATTTCTAGTTCATGCAGATCTTTTTCAGCAAGTCTATTTACTCTATGACATCAGCATTGCAATTTAAAGATGCTATGTCCCTTTGCATCAGAATTTATGCAACTCCGACTCAAACGTCAGAACAAAAACCCTATATTTTTGCTAAACTGTGCAGATATTATCTGTACTGATGAAGGTTTACACACTTCGGCATAGCTAGTTCTTGCAGGGGTTGACATAGCAGGGGACCTGGACTCGTCACTTGTATATAGAGAATTTAACCTTTATCCCCAGATGGTCCATTAATTGTTAAGAATAGCAAAAAAAGTGAAAATAATGCTGTCACACCAAAAGTAAATAATATTCAGATGCAGACTGTACATTTTGCAACCTTCAATCCAATAGAAGTGGATACATGTTGATCACAAGTCTCAAACATAGCTTATGTGTGTGAGGGGATTTAATATTTCCCAAAATGCGCATCATTGCTTCCAATTAAAGGTAAAATCCCTTTTTAGAAGCACTAAGAGATGCAGCAAGATAGTAAATAGCGTGACAGCCGCTTAAAAATGTCTTTTAATTTATGTTAAAATTCAACATGGGTTCCCAAGCTTTATATACCTGACACGGTCGGGGTATCAGCATGAGCTTCCAAGTGATATTATTATAATCATCTTATTTGCGTACAGTAACTGAATCTCATGAGCAAGAAAGATGCACAGCAGGTGTGAAAAAAGGTCTTCCTCATATCTGTGCAGGAGAACCAGAGAGCAAATGGGCCTAGAGAACAAATGGGATTTCACAGTTAGGAAGCAATGAAAACCAAAGCTAAACGAAGAGGTGGATAGATATATGATAATGTCTCCCAACATGAGGTAAAAAACCAGCCAGTAAGAGGTGAGCTACAGTGATACCTGTCTATTTATGATCTCAGAGAAGGAAGCTGTACTTGTTATTGTTGAGTAGTTATGACAAACATGTTGGATAGCAATAAATGATAGAGAAATGACTGGCAAGCATCGTAACACTCCACGTAGCTGAATTTTGTTGGTTTCTTGTTTTCATTGCGTATGTGCTGGGATATTTTTAGTAAACAGAAAAGATAACCGTCTTTAAAATGAGTTACAATAACTAAGTTAAAGGACAGCTTGACCAATAAAATATACCTGTTTCAACTTTGTTATGCAGCATTAAAAATAATCAGATTTAACTTCGAATAACTTTTGTCTTCTTGGTCTCTTGAAACCAAAGTTCACTGGTCCATATGGTTAGGTCAAGGAGAAAAGCTGAAGCAATGCCAGGCTCTGCAGTAAAAACGGGGAGCACTCTTGGCACACTGTATCACATTATGAATAAATAACCCAACATGCTGTTAGCCTGGAGATAATAAATACACACTATTAGCTTTCACCCCCACAAAAATAAAAAATAAAGAATTCACACAAACTGCTGAAGCAGATGGCTGCATCGTCCTGCTCACAATCTTTGACTGTAGCTTGAACACGCAAGGCACCAGAGGGCACAAAACTACGCTAAGTTTCGTTCATTGTAGCACACACATGTTCTTTCCCCCATCCTTTCTCCTCCTATTCTCTATTTTTCCACAGTCTTTGCTCCCCAAAAAGCCTTTCTAATAAATATTAATGTTGGCTCCCATGCGGTGGGGCAGGGCTTACTCACAGCCAAATGATCCTTCGCACAGAATAATGAAGCCGCTGGGATCCAGGTGAGAGGACGAAAGGAGGCTTATGTAACTCAGTGCCTTGTCAGGTAAGTTTCATCCATAATTTAACATCTGGCGAAGGAGACTGGGAGATATAGGAGGAGACGTGGAGAATTAGCCCCATAACCTGGAAAAGCCGGGGAAATCAGGGAAGCAAACGTAACAAGAGAGATTTAGAGTGAAAAAAGCTTTGCGGGTAAGTTTTGTGGGTAAATTGTTGAATTTCTGTTTACCCACAAATTTATTATTAACAAGCACCGGCCAGTCCTCCAGCAGAAATGATCAATACAACATTTGCAAACAAATGCCTACCACGAGAGAACTCAGACCTCTAGAAATTCTGTATATGGCTCCGCATGTGTCCCCTGTTGACACATAAAAACAGGACAAATGGATCTGACAGGCAATTTGACACACACAGTAGGTGACAAAGTCGTATTTTCTGGAGATCAATCTGCCATGCACACACAACAGCAGAACATGAGTCAGAATGAGCCAATGAGGCAGAAAAAGGAAAAATGGTCATTGATTTGGATGACCTCTGAACGTAACATTTTGAAATTATTATGATCCCACTGTACAAACCTGACAAATCTGCAAACACCACATGCTGCTAAATTATTTCCTTCTGATTTTATTAACCCAACATTTCACTTAGCACCAAACAATTTGTGGAAAATTACTTCATTACTTTGAGACAGATGCTGTCCCAAATTTTGCCAAAGTTATGTCTAAGTCTAATTTATGCAACCATTTATAATGTAAGTTATATCAAAGCATTACTTGTTCATACATTTTTTCATATACATGAGAATGTGTGAGCATGTAGGTGACTAGAGGATATATATGCATGCACATAATTACCATGGAAATAGTCAAATGCATATTCATAGCCCTGCTATGCCTGAATGCATACATTTACTATTAACTGTGTGCCCAAATTTGTATAATGTATTCATATCCTTGCATGTGTGTGTTTGTCCTTGAATAAATAATTGCCTTACCATGCAGGGTTCAGTTTAGGGCCACAGATACATTGAGTCCAAGGGCCAAGCAGGTGCCAAAATGATCGGAAGGTCTCTGTGGAGCCCCATTAATTGAGCTGTCATAATGCTACGTCCTTGCTTTCCAGCAGACTCTTCTGTTGTCAACTGCATATCACTTACACATTCCAAACATGCTGTTTACTCATCTCTACAACTCAGCAGTTTGTCCTCTGCTGGAGTCAGGACCAGAGAGAGTTCAAAGGCACAACTGTGACAAACCAAACGCTGTCACTAATAGATGGACGTTCAAAGGCAAAAAGAGCTGCTTAAATTTCTCCTCGTGTTTAATGCTGTGGCCCAAGAAAACTAAAAGGTCAGAAAAGGCAGCACAGCTGAGGTTTGCTGTCACTAACCACTTTACTGTGTTGATGTTGTTTAAAAAAAATGTCATGAGTTTTTACTGTTCCTGTTAGACCATTTATTCAGGGGAACATTTACATTTGTCTAGTACTATGACAGAAGAAAGGAAAGGAAGTGTGGAAATGAAATGAAAAGGCTTTCTCCATTCATATTTTATATGACTCTAGCTGAGAGAAGAATAACTTAAGCCATTTGCTCTAAATGTGAATAAAATCCAAAGTCAGATAATTGGTTGGACACTTTCACCTGAAATCGTTTAGCTGGACAGTAAATCCCCACAACCTCTCAACGTCTTGTCAAAGGTCACAGATTTCTTGAAGATGGTCCTCAGCAATGTATATCAGATTTTGTTTCAGAAATGATTTTGTGTTTAGCTGCACAAATCCATTTGGTCTTTCAGATATTCCGTGCTAAGGAAACAACTTGTTCTATTAAGGCATCTGGTAATTGAATTTACAGCAATTTAGAATGACTGTAAAACATTTTGTTAAAAATAATCTAACAACAGGATGTGAACTCAAACTTATTCTAGGTACAAACTACAAAATATTTGCATTAGCCTACCATATCCTGAGGAGGGCTTGTGAATTTCTGAGTTACAGACACTCTCTCTCTCTCTTTGAGGTTCCAACCTTGAGGTGTTGTCAGCTTGGCTGTGGAGTGTCACTGACACTAATCTTAGCTTAAGAAGAGAATATTTAGCATCAGTTTGGACTATGAGGAAGGTTGATGGAACTGTAGTTAGGTGTTGAAGTTCTACAGTTTCACAAGAAGGATGCTTTAAATTGGTGGGAAATAAAGCATTTCTATTTGGACTGGACCACAGAAAGATAGCAGGACAATTATGGTACCATTAAAGAAACACAGAAGTAACCTTGTGGGAGCATAACAATGCCATGGCAACTTTGTAAATAGTGCAGTAATATTGTGTGGCCGTAACATTACAGGAGAATTTCAGTACCATGACAAGGCCATTCCAATTGTGGAAATAGAGGAGTAACATTGCAGGACCATTGAGTTAACATTGTAGGCTGATTGCAGTACCATTACAGAATACTTGAAGACCATTGTGTTAAAATTACAGGACTATTGCTCTAACATTGCCAGACCACTGGAGTAACATCGCAGTAACATTGCAATACAACCATAGGACCTCTGCAGAGAAATGATAAGAACACTGCAATTTTATTGTGCCACTCCTGTGGTAACACTGCAGAACCATTGCCTTAGCAGTACAGGACCACTGGTGTAACTTGTTGGACAAATGATTCAGACTGATGAAAATATTCAAGGAGAAAAAATGAAATTTTTGTACTGTAACAAAGAAAGTCCAGCCAACTGCAACCATTTTATGACTTTGCAGAAACATCTTTCTCAGTAAATCATTAACTGAAATGAATATGGAATTAGCATTACAGTCATAAATTTGTGAACATGCTATATTAGTCATTATAAATTATCCTGCAACAAATCTTCACTTGTCATGTTGCTATATAAAGACTTGGAGGCCATAGACATGATTTAGGACCCAGTTTATTTGTTTGTTATGGAGCAGCTTTGTTTTCTGCCTTTACCTTTCTCAGCTGAAATAAAAATGTACAAAAAGTTTGTAAAATTGACTGCTTTAACCCCTACGATGCTCCACTGTGCCCTAAAAAGCCTTTCCTATTTTGTAAAGGGACCATTTTTCAGTCAACCTTTATGCTCACCAACTGCCATCTTCCTCAGAAGGCATATGTCTACACTTGTGTTATTTTTTCGTCAGTTTACTAAAGTATTGATTACTCCCTAAGACAACCGTTCTTGGCATATTGTGGGCACATATTTTAAGATTAAATTAACATGTAGCGGGAACTACAGAAACGATGAAAATTCCAGAAGTGTGCTGTTGCTTACTTGTATGGGGGAATAACTGCAGTTTTTTCTAAGGTTTTCAAATAACTTGGATGTCAATACCAGAGAAAGAATACCCAGAATAAAACATCTAAATTTAATCTAATATAACTTATTACAAAACAATTACGTTAAAACTATTCTGCACAGGTTTTTGTCAAAAGACATCTTGGCTAAAATTTAAGAAAAGTATGAAAGTCCTTTAAAGAAAACTTCATTCTAGTAAAGCGAATTCTAATGAGACATGAGTGCATTTTACAAAATAAAGGCAATGGAGTCAGTGGAGACCTGAAATCAAGCTGAGGAGCAAAATTGGCATCCAGACTCAGTTCAAATGTCAGTGCTAGTCAGAAGACATTAAAGCTGTCTTGACAGAGCAATTTATTTTGGACCCACAGGACCCAATTTTCTAACTGCACTCCTGTAAATATATCTATCAATTCTTTTTTCTGTTTTTGAGTGAATATCTGCTTCTGACATCTTTGTAAAAGAGGGAGGGGAGGAAATTTACATAGACGTACATTTAAATAAATGAGCTTGTATTTAAGTGAATGTGAGAGATAATGCATACAAGTGTTTAGACAAGTTCCTCTCTTTATGCTGTCCTGTTACAACCAAGAAATTAAAAATATGTTAATAGAATTTTATAGGATAAATAAAAAACTACTGCACAATAAGTGATGGGGGAGGAAAATCTTTTCAAAATTTTTTTTTCAAATGAAAATCTAAAACCAATGTTGACTTGTCTACTAAGTACGCGATTTATGAAAAACAATAATTCCTCTTAACTTTAAGGCTAATCAAAGGTGGTGGTGGTCTGTGCATCACACTTTTCAAATGCATTTTATTGTTTTGGCCTATCACATAAATTCTCAATTAAAATACACTGATATGTTATGTGAAGTAAAGTGATCTGAATACTAATGCAAGAAGATGTGTGTTAAACACAGACTATGGTTATGAAAAAAAGATGGCTCCCGGTAGTCTTCTGTTAAGTGATCCATACAATAAAAATGCGCATTTTTGTACATGTCAGCATGTTGGGAACGTCAGTGAATGTGTGCTGGTATCACTCTCAGTCATCACTAGTGTAAGAGTTAGGTGTCAGAGTGTCACCAGTTACTTGTTAGACAAGTGACGGGTGACTTGTCAACAGCAGCAGATGACACTTGCAGTAATGCATCTTCCCATTGAGAGAGCCAGAAGTTTGCTGAGCTTTCTGGCAACCACTAAATGCAAAAGATGAACAACAAGCAGTTGTGAACTTAATGAAATAGACACAAGGGGGAATATGTGGCTGTGTAAAGCTCTAAGGAGAAATGAGTAAACCTGAGAGTGGGGAAGTGAGTGGGCATACACCAACATTTGATTGACAGCTCAATCATGAAACGTTCAGCAGAATCCAACATTCCTGGTATCTAGACCAAGAAAAGGTCTAGATACCCGAACAACTGCAGTACAGTTCTAAAGTGTGAAACCTTTCATGTGGCAGTAACAACTTCTCACTTGAATCAACATAGCCAGACTTTGTCTCTCTTGTTGCTACTTGCTGCTTCCTGTGTTTCACAGTAATGTCAAGACTGCCAAAAGACACATGAGGTATTGATCTTAGCCCCTTGACAAAGCTGCATGTTTGTGTTGAAACACAAAAAGAAAAGGGAAAGGAGAAGAAAGCGGTGTGTGAGTGTAAGACGGATGGCAGAGTGAAAAAGAAGCAGGGAGAAGCAGCATGGAAAAATCTGATAAATGCAGACAGTGTCAGCTGGTGATCTCCTCCTACCAGGGTTTGGAGAAAAGACTCATGCTTTTCACCTGACTCCCATAGAGTGGTCAATAGGATAGTCCTATTACAATTGCAGCCTTGCTGGCGGTGGATATGGACTTGACAACAGACCCGCGGGACATTATTGGCTGCACTCTCTTTCAATAACCGCTACCCGTCTCCATCAGTCAGCTCTGTCAGCTGAGTTTGTAGCCGTTTGTTTTGGCCATCTTTCTTCCTTTCTGTCTCCTTTTTTTCTCTTTCTTATTCTCTTTCTATTTCCTGCAATGTGTTTCCAACCTCTGCACCTGGGTTCCTGGAGATTTTCTACCCCTGTGACGCTTCTTTTCATCTTCCCTTGCAACCCGCCTTTCATACCCTTATTCAATCTCTTCCTTTTCCGCTCTCCCTCCCCCTCTTTTCATCTCTCTATTGCTACATCTGCTGGTACAAACCGCAGCAAAAGATTCTATAAAGCTGAGTATTTGCTGGCAGAAAGATAGCACCCCACACAAAAGTGACCTGTTAATTCATGCCTTTATTTCCGGCTTTTTAAAGAGAGTGAAAGCATCATTTTATTCAGTGACTACCTCAAGCACATAAAGAGAGACATAACTTCAGGGGTCAGTTTTAAAAGCTCTCACTTCGAAAGTGCAGCCAAACTATGAATAGTGTTTACTAAAGTACTGGTACATGAAAAATAATTTTTTCAGCAGAAATGTTTGCCTTATATGTCAGGGTTTCTCCAGACTGCATCATCTAGCATCATCTGTGACATATAGAGCAACGAACAAAGCTTCTGAATAACGATGATCAAGTACAAACCTTGAGAATAACATAACACGACTGAATACATGGCTGCTAATTTCTTTTCACAATTAAAAATATGAAAAATATGACCTGTATTTGTATTCAGACCTCCTAAGTCAACACTTTGTCCTGCTGGGCAGTGGACCTTCACCCCAGTCTTTTACAGCTTTTATGGCTTTACAGGTTTTCTTGCAGTATTCCCCAGTTAGCTCCATTTACCTTCCTAGTAACTCTCTGCAGCTTTTCTGTTCTTGTAAAAGAGAAGCATCTCTGCAATATAATGCCAACGCCACGATAAATTTTAGTCATCCTTTCATGACGCAATACTTTAGAGAGCCTTCTCATGCCATAATTCATTTGGAATATAAGCTTCCCACTCTAGACACTGAGGTGCTTACACACACCTCTGTGCAAAACAGTCAAACTCAGCCAGATAGAATGAAAGATGTGTGTGACTAGCAAGTCCAGAGCATGATGCTGCCTCCTTCATGTTTCCACTAAAGGGGAAGATGCATTCAGGGTAATTTTCAGTGTTAGCTTTACACCACACATAGCATTTTGCAATATGGGCCAAGTGCATGCTTGCTTTGTCCCTTACAAAGCTTTTGGCAAACTGAACTTCTAATGATTCTCTTTCAGCTTGCTCCAAATTGAGCTGTGGATGTCCAGTCTTTCTGCAAAGTTACCATGGCTACCATATTTCTTTGATTGATGCACTTCTTGTCCAGCCTCTCAGGTCATATGGATTCCCATGTCTTCATCACATGTGAATTTTTCACCACTTCTATGGATTAAAAAGTAGTGAACATTTGAAATATTAAAGGTTCTATAACAAGCCTGCTTTAAATAATTCCTGTCTGGTGTGTTTTTTGGTCTTTGTAATGCTGTTTGTTCACTAATATTCTCTAGCAAATCTTTGACATTAATTTACCAATTGTTACAATAGATTGTTATTTATGGGCACTACAAATATGTGCAAAAGACATTTGTGTAACCTAATTTTAGAATTAAAAAGAGTATAATTTTCCATCCATTTCTGAGTTATACACATTCCTCGACACATTACATAAAATATTAAACAGTTTGGGATGTATTGATACTTTTGCAAGTCTCTGTACCCCTTACTAAGAAACCTGTACGCATATTTTCAAAAGTTACAACAAACCTCAAACTTGTCTTACCACAAAAAACTAACAAAAGACAACAAAACTCAAAAGCTAGAAACTAATAAATAAAACCTTCTGGTGTAGTCAGTGAAAAGTGTCATGAGGATTTGCAGTAAGAATATTTAAAATGCTTCCAGTAAGAAACAAATCATGCTAAGAAGCTTACAAAAGTCCTTTTAGCAATTGCTCAGAAATGCATTGCAATAAAAGGAAAATCAGATTCAACCCTTCCAATTAAAATATGACTTTGTGAAATCAACGGCTGTGTGACCCTAGAGAAATGCAGAACTTTGGTAAGTTCTACTGCATTTAGACTTTTTATAAAATATGGCAACTATTTTTAAGGCACATGCAAAACCTATCATCAATCTGGGTTGACTAACCTCCCCGTACATGAACTGGACTTGACATGACAATAGTGACACCCTTTATCCTGCTCTGCAATTCCTATATATATTTATTTAATATTTGACAATCACTTATGTCCATTTTTTTCTTCTTTTGTTATGTGATAGTAGATATGTGTGTCTTACTACTCAAGAATTATTAAATTGTCAGTCAGTAATTGTAACCTTGTTCTTGAAAAATCCAAAATAAAGTATTCTGAAGAAAAATGCTTCCAGTAAGACAAACTCGATGTCATGAAAGAAGTTTGTCAAGGTTGAATTGGATTGTGAAATGTGGAAAAAAACACCACATCGGATATCGAATGCGCTTCAGGCTGTTGTGCAGCAATCGGGAATGTTGGTATCAGCCTTTGCTTTATGCTGCATGCTGAATTAAGCAGCAACCCATAGGAGATGACAAAAGACATGACTATTGAAAGAAAGATACAAAAAGGCTTAACTGATGCTTGCAAAATCCTTCCAGAATGTGTGAAATTGCCAACTGTGAGCAGCAAATAAAAATAGAGCTGTATGAGAATTTCAACATGGTAAGAAAGTGGAACAACATGGAGTTTATTTAAAATCCTCAATGGGAAATTAAAGTGAGCAAATACAGCGAAATGTCTCTCTGACTGTGAGACAAGACAGATTGAAAGAAGTGTTTTAGTTAGTTACGCTACTCTTATAGCAAAGATTAAAAAGCATGCTTTTTTTTGTTTTGTTTTGTTTATGTTTTAAATGAATTTGATTCTGAAGCTAATAAAAGAGAGATGACAAAGTGGCATTCATGGAAGGTATCTCAGGCCAAAACCGGTGCTAACTTAAATGTTTCACAATTACCAAAAAACAAAAGCAAACAACAAAAAAAACATCCCCAACACTTGGGAAAATATCCTGTGGACTGAAGAGTCAAAATCGACAATTCTGTCAGTTGTTGCTGTTGAGGGTGACATAAGTATTTATAAAGCTTAGTGATTACTTTTTCTCATGGCGCCAGAATGGTTTCTAGACTGATTCTCCCTTAATGAATGAAATCAACATCTGAAATTTTTTTTTGATTTTGCTTAGTTTATCTATATTCGATATCCAAATTTGTTTTGTGATTTGAAATATTTAAGTGTAACACAGAAACAAAGACATAATAAATCTCCATTGAGGTGAAGTATGTTCACAGTACTGTACATGAAGTACAGTATATTACATTGCATATTATTGAATTCACAAGAACAAGACAAGATTTCAGCAATATTTTTGGAAAACAAGGAATTTTCTTTTATTTTTTTTGGCTCAATAATGTTTTGTTTCTCTATTTAGTACTTTTCAGACTGTGTAGACATGTTCCATGCTTTTGTAACTGAGTATTGTCAGCCAACCCAAGAAGGAGTTGACCTTTGACCCAACAAGTAAGCCAAGAATTAATTCCTTCCATATTACAAAATACAGGTCTTAAACAGAAATGCAACCTTTGTAACTTTTCTAAAAATTCAGACCAATTAGTCAAGTTATATTAATAGTTTTAAGTAATTTCCTATTTTAAGCCAATAATATGTCTGTATAAGAATATCTCCTTTGATAAGACTTCTTGCTTATGCCCTCTCTTCTCAACAAGGTATAGCTTTACTTCTTCCCACCTTCACCTCCATCACACGCCCCAGGCAGTCAATATCAATATCCAGCGACAAACTGTACTGAGTACCGCATTGCATTTTAAAAAAAGAGAAGAATAAATAAGTCAATGAAATGGCATGCACAACCAAATCATGCTCATTCAGTGAAGAGAAACTAGGACAGATAGATTCTCTTTTTATTTATTTATATATATACACATCTTTTTTATTTTATTTTGCCGTTTAATGTATTCCTCTGTGCCTGGCACAAAACTGCAGAGCTACTCTCCATCACAAGCAAATACAAGATTGAATTTTGGGGGAAAGAAGGGTAAGGGGGGGGGGGGGGGGGGGAAAGAAAAAAAAAAAAAAATGGGGAGGGGGGGGGGGGGGGGGGGGGGGGGGGGGCGGGGGGGGGGGGGGGGGGGGGGGGGGGGGGGGAAAAAGGGGGAGGGGGGGGGGGGGAACGGGTGCAGGGGAGGGGA
>CAEGAE010003747.1:0-10421 GCA_903067095.1 Girardinus metallicus
AGGAATTGTGACGGTAGTTGCGCAGGGGGCCAATCTGATTTTTTGTCAGGGGCCCAAGATTCCTGGCGGCGCCCCTGGTTGAGGATGCAGCATCTTTTAGTTACTTTACTCAATATTCAAATCACTTTCAACATCCTTAAATGTTTAATTAAAAACTAAATGCTTCCCTTATCGAAATCTGATCCTGCAACAGGGATCAAAGTGGAGCTGAAGTCAGCTCCATTTTTACTTAGTAAAAGTAGATTACTTTTGTCACATTATTATTAAAAGTAATAAAGATAGTTTCTGGAGTTAATTTGCACATTTCACACCAAAACACGGTTTAGATTTTCTGGACGTTTTATGCTGTTCTAATTATTTTGACAGTTTGAAAATGGCCCATCCAGGCATCTGAAAGTCATTATGTATCCCAAAGGTAAATTAAATATTTATGTAACCCATATTAACCATGTTTTCTGACTTGTTGTAGATGCTGATGGCTATGGACAGTAAGAATCTACTGTCAATGTCTGTATTACAGCGGCTTTGAAAAAGCCTCTGACTGAAGACACCAGGCCTTTCAGTTGCTGTGCTGAATTGAATAAATTGTTTCTGTGTATTCTAATCCTTCATAAAGAGGCAGGAACATCTGGAGGAGGATCCAGCAAATCAATGAGGCTTTTATAAAGAATTGACTCTCTGGAAGTGAAAATCCCAGAACCTGTTTAGAACTGGAACCTCTTTGGTAGAAAAACCCTTGCAGATAAACTTGAAGTTGAAACACACAGGTGGACCAAAAGGTCAAAGAATAGCTGAAAAAATGGTGGCTATTTATTTGTGGTATGACAGCAGCTAACCATCCACGTCTCCAGCTTCCTGGACTGGAGTCTGTACGCTTAAGAAACTTCAAGACATCAAAACCTTCTGCATGTGTAATTTGAAAGAAATGTAACTGTAACCATAAGCACAGTTCTGCTTGCGGTTACAGTTATTGGTGATTGTTGTTGCAGTCTGAACATCATTGGACCCATTTCCATTCACCTTTCAGAACATGTGAACATCCAACTTATTGGCTCGTTTCCCAGTCCAGAGTTGCAGAAGCTCAGTGGTAAGAGAATAACCAGTTCTTACCTTGCAGGTGAGGAAGTATGGAGTATTTTTAATACACTAATATGTAGCGATGCCGGCGCTTGATCTTCCTCTAGGTCCTGTGTGTTCATGGCCCCTCCCACCAGAGCTTAGTTGATGGATGGAAACAGAGAAGTGAACTGCTAATGCTTTAAAGTCATTCTGATAAATATGATGGAAAAATGCTTGGACAAGATCAGATGACTGGCATTGGGTGACACAGCATGAGCCAGAGGTGAAATCCTGGCAGTAAAAATGTTTCCTTGTGATCTTTTGTTGTCGAGGTTTCTGGCTGACTTGTGATCTTGTTTTGAAAGCCCATGTTTTGTTATTTAAATGTATTTAATTTTATTTGCAGATGAATGTCCCTGTTTGTCGACTTCCTGTGCCATCTGACTGAGTTTAACTGTATTTTAGTTCTGCTTTATTTTTTGGGTTTGCTTCTGCAGCACTTTGAGTTTCACTTGCATTTGAAAAGTTCTTAATTTCCTTGAACTTTATTGTCTCTTCTTGTGTTTTTTGTATTTTTTTTGCTAGTTTTGTCACCAGACTGACATGAGTTATTCTGAGCTACAGAGTACATTTCTGCAGCTGCGCTCTTCTTGAAAACTTATTTCTTCATCACCTTTCCCAGCTGCCCTGATGAAAAAACATCAAAAACATGACAGCAGAGCAGAGGGAACCACCTGCATCATGTGTGCAAATTTGTATCAAATACAGAAGTAATGCAAACACGTCTTTGCTTTTAAATAAACTTGTGGAATTGTTAGGCTGTTTTTGTTTCCTTTGTGGCTGCTGTTGGGCTTTTCTTCACCACCAGATGGCGTCCTTGAGGCGGTCGGAGGGAGGACGTTCTTCCTTGACGTCAGCATCACACCGTGTGCAATCACCTCATTACCGGGAGCTTAAGAGAGGCGGACTGCCAGTTCCTCAGCACCTGGGTGTCAGCCAGTTATGGTACCTCTGAGCCCTCTGAGTCTTCTCTGAGTTATTGTGTATCGTTTCCCAGCGATTCTGGAGTAATCCTCTGTGGCCTCTGTTCCCTTCAGATGTTACCTGTGAACCCAAACCTGGCTCTAGTTCTTTCTGTTTCCCTCGTGACGCCGTGGATTTTCACTCACAGGATGCCTGAGTTCCCATACTCAGCTTCCACAGTTGGGATCTACCTCCGTTCCCGGAATCCTGACTGGCAGCCCATTCGCTTCTCTGACGCTTTCAAGCCCGAGTCTACCTGTCCTCCCTCCGACGCCGCCTCTCCACTGAACACTCACCGCCACTCCTTTAACTCCTCTCTGACCCCAGATCAGCTAGAAGGAACCCACAAAGGATCAAGACCCCCAGACCAACATTACCCTCTCCAACTCCACGTCCCATCTCAATCCAAGTAAGCTTAAAATACTCATCCTCGAAAAGTATCTTCCGTTTCCCACTACCTCGAACTCACCATCTCCTGTGTTTCCCTCAGTGTGCTGACGTTCCAGTAAGCTCATTTCCTGGACCAGATCATTACCTGCTCAGTTTGTCTGTTTACAATAAACCTCATTTATATATACAAACTCTCCTGTAATCCACCATGACTGCAATATAATTGCAGATTTTAATGCAATTATATTTCTTTTTTATTGAAAAAGGTATTGAAAAAATAATTGACAGTATTTACTCAGTATCTACAAGCATGGTGCATCAGATGGATGTCAGGCATGTGCAGCAACATTTGTTTCTTACTACCTCTCCCCTGTGGTCCCTGTTGCTCAGCAACAGCAGGGGAGGATGGAGAACAAAGACCTGCAGCAGCATCAGCGCCGTGGTACAGTGCATCGTTCCTGATTCGCTGAAACATGACATCTGTTCAGTCTGCAGAGCTCATGGCACCTCCTCGTGGAAAATCTACATCACTACAATATTTACATGATTATAGAAAGATTCATGTATTTCAGCAGCTCTATTCATCTACAGGTCTTTTCACCAACATGGTTTGAAGCCCGATCTGGTCCAGAAGATGTTTTCCAACGTAGAAGAAAAGAGGTTCAACTCTTGCAGAATGTTTTTCTGCACAAACTGTGATGTCACAGTGGGCCGGTCAGCTGAACGAAGAAACAAAAAAGCAGCATGGCAGCAAAGAGTTTTCAGTGGTCTGTTGAAGAAACCCAGCAGCTGATTGTATATTTCCTAACTTGCTAGCATAACTCAACTTTGATTTCTGGTGTGAGAGCATCGGCAGCGTTTGTTGAAGCTGTGTCTTGGTTTTTGAGCCACCTGCCTTTCTTCTCTTTCTGGAAATGTTAATCAGCATCGGTTCTACAGCAGCCTTTACGATCCTGCGATTCAATGTACAATCTGGTTTTAGAAAATAAAACATAGCCATATTGCTGTCACTTTACAAGTTTTTAATGATCTTATGGTCTCCTTTAAGCATATGGAGATACAATCACTTGATGATCCTCATTTCTAAAACTGCTGGCTCCAGCGATCTGTTGCCGCCCATTCTTTACACTCCAGCAGCATTTTTCTCTCGCATCTTCTTGGTATTTGAACAGAAAAAGAGAAGAGAGTATTCAGAGTGATGGCTCCTGTAACATGGAACCAGTTCCAGTCAGAACTCCAGTCGGATCTGATTTCATTGGAACTTTTTGAGTTGTTCTTGAAAACATGCTACGTGATTCTACGAATCAGTGTCATTGATTGATAGAATCAACTTTTAAACGTTCTGTAATTTCTTTTAAACTTGTGCATATGTTTTTTTTTATTTTGTGTAATCAGGTTGTTGTGTGTTGCAGATTTTTGCCCTGGTCTGTCTTGAAAATGAGATCTAGATCTCAACGTGGCTTTACCTGGTTAGATAAACCAGGCAAAGCCAGACCTCTTTCTCCGCCTGCAGCAAAGGTGGAGAGGGTGGGGGGTTTAGGAAGCGCGCTGTCGATCCTTTCCGATGTAGCATGGCTACGAAAGAGACAGATGTAACATCAAATTTACATCAGAGTGTCTGTCTGAACTTATTTTCCTGCAGCTGAAAGGGTGTTAATGCAGTGGATTGCAGGATTGATAGTCCTTACATGCAGGGCCGGCCCAAGCCTCCATGGGGCCCTGAGAAAAATTTGGTTTTGGAGCCCTCTGTTTTTGCTACTAATAATGTTATTTACAGTATATACTGTATGTTATATAATATAGGATACATTTATCAGCCAGCCAATTTATCAGCGCTGTTGGAGATGATCCATTCTCCAGTTTGTTTCATAATGTGAGGTTCAAGAAGAGTCAGCAAGTTGAAATCATCAATCCTATTTATAAAGACCAAGATGCAGCGCTGGTCCATCGCCACGTTTCCTTAAGGGACAACACAGCAAAATGGCGCCTAACAGTTTATGATTCCTTTTCTAGGCCTCTACCTAAGCTATGCCCTAAAGACGGTGTTCCCTGATCTATCATTTCCTTTAAACTTAGCTGTGTATTGTTAAGTCAAAACTTTGTTTTATTTCAACCAATCAATTTTATCTATAAAGCACTCTTCATGTTGGAGGCAGCTCTCTGGAAACAGATAATAAAGGGTATTTCTGACCTGGGTTTGAACTGTCCAAGGTCACAGTTTGCAGGTGCAAATACTAGAGTTGTGAAGTAAACTGAAACTGGTGGGATTCTCCCTTTTGCTCCCATCTCTGTAAGAGGGCTGTCGGATATTAAAAGCAAAGTACCTTCAACTTTTCTTCACTTTCCTGGACTAGCCAGGGTAGTCATTGCTCATATTCTTTGCTTAATTTCTTAATAAAATAATTTTGATTCGTTCTTGATTGACTCAGTGTTTCACCTTAGTTAAGACTTACTTATTTCCTTAACAGTATACACATGCATGCATGTGTGTGTTTATATGTGGCGGATGTGTGGTGGTATTCTGGTGGGAGGGCAGACATAAAGCCCTGGGCGGTGGCCTATATCGTCAATGTCAGAAACCACAACTATCTGCACCATTAAACATAACAATTAAGGCAATGTGCAAGTGGTAAACACTGAACTATGAACACTGACCCTATATATATATATATGTTTTAATTTACCAGAGTACCAGAGCATTACAAGAACAAAGAATGGCTCTCAGTGAGGCTCCAGTCCTATTGGTCATAGTAAAGAGCCGTTCAGAAAAATCAGATAGTTCATGAATCTCACATCACTGTATTGCATACTTCTGCTGTTTTTCTTTAGTTTTTATTGCATTAAGAATAAGTTTCCCATTTCAGGTACTACTATTCACTGAGCTCGACTAAAAGTGGCAAAGTTCCTTTAAGTAACTCTGATGCATGACTGCGTTCCAGTATGTGCAAGATAAATTTGTAAAGAAAAAAAGAAAAAGCCTTTTACTGCGTCTGGAAACACATGATATTGCACTCATTCACCCATGCATTCGTCGCTATTTGGTCACAGCTTTGTTGTATGTTTAACACTTCAATCAACAGCTCTGCACAATAATTCAGCGCAGTGAATGATGACATTTTTTTCATCACAATGGAACATATTTGTTCCTGCACAGCTAGTTCACATCCACAGAGCTTACCTTGCTTTGAGTTTCCTTCCTCAGTGACAAAAAAATTGGACGTCTGTCCAAACCGTCTGTGAAAGTGAAGCGCTATTGAATTTACCTGTCGCCATATCTTATTATTTATGTTGCAGGATTGTATTACTAACAATGACAGACATCTGCTGCTCAGAGGAAACCACTGTGCACTGACTTGGAGCGCTGCGTGTGAGAAAAGAGGGTATGGGGGAACGGTGTAACAGAAATGCTTAACTAGTAAGTCATTTATTGCTAGGATTTTAATTATGTTTTGCATTCAGTGAAAACAAAGATGTTGTTGTTGCGCAATACCCCTCCCCCCTTCCTCTCTCTCTACTTTCTATTCTGAGAGGGGAGATGCGTCACCAGCTCTCCATCTAACGGGTAAATTGAGTTTTCTAAATCTGCTGGGATTTACCCTGTCCAGAACTGAAGTAAACTCTGTTTAAAGCTGGTGTCGAGAAAGACTCGCCTGGTTTCTGACGACCTCCATCCAGGTGTCCCACCTTCTTCCCCCTGTGAATTAGCCAGACTGAGCTTCCTGCAGCCAACTAGTTTCACAGGGCACAGCTGTTAATGGCCGCTCCTTCTCTTTGTTACAATGTGCACTTGTTACTGAACCAGGTTGGTTTTAGTGACTCTGGCGAGTCCCAAGGGTGTTGTTTATAGTTTTGGGCTAAAAGCAACTTATCAAATATTCCACCTTTTACTCCTCAGAATCGACATCATAGCTATTTTACAACCATAAGGAACTTTAAGGCGACTCATTAATTGAATTTCCACAGCATCTTCTAGCTTTTCTTAATGCTAAATATTTTATTAGTAAGGCATTTTTGCAAGGGTCATTTCAGCTTAATTCAGTGGCAGAAATAATCAAATAAGTAAAATCAATCATCTGGCTATCTTTCCCTAATGCCTACACTGAGAACTAAAAAGGGAACCTTTGAGAGAGACGGATGGAGGATGGCATTTTGAACCCCAGAACTGGCCTGATGATGAAGAAGGTGTTGCAGCAGGAGGAGGCTCGTAGCGTTGATCGATGAGGGCAGGCGTCCCTGATGAGGACAGGCATCCCTGATGAGGACAGGCGTCCCTGATGAGGGCAGGCATCCCTGCAGGTCTGATGAGCTTTCGCCTCTGCTTGGATGGTGAGGTCACACGGGTCTTGGTGCTGGCAGGAAGAGTACTGACTTAGAGTAACACACCTCAGGTCTTATGGTGACTTCCTCAAGTGTGTAGTCATCCTCAGCTTCTTGTCTTGCAGCTCTGAAGCTTCACCTTGTCTCACGATCTTTCTGCTCCGTTGAAATGTAGACAAGCTGACCTCTCAGAAGGAAAGCACCAGGTCTTCTTCTTTGCCTTTATCTTTGCCTTGGTCTTTGTCTTTGGGGTCTGAACCCAGCTGATGAGAGAAGTGCAATTTGAAGCCACATGTTGCGGGGCTGACGGGTTGGTCTCCATGTGCAGGACAGTCTTCGGCTCTGTGGCCCCGGCTCTTCTTCAGCTGCAGAGTTCTTTGTCTGTCTCGATCTTGGCTCGAAGCTGCCTGGAGGATCCACCCAAAGGTACCTGTTTTACACTCACCTTTTATAGGGTTTACCCACCCTTTTGGTGCATTTGCATTGGCTAGCACTCCTTGGACAGATGACCTCTTACCCATCACTGTCTTAGACACATGATATCTGTGCTAATGTCTCTGGGTTGCTCAACGGTCATCTGCACAACCTTTTCTTTGAAAAGTTTCAAGTTTTTCTAACAATCTGTGTCCAAATCAGGTCTTGGTCATCTCTGCTCTCCTGTCAGTTCCTCTATCCTTTCACCTACCATCTACCTCCAACACAACATCAGTGATCTTTAATTGGAGTTACACATTTTACACCATTTCCAGTTCAATGTCAAAATCACATTTATAACCTCTTGTCATGGTGACTTTAATCCCTTTAGCCCACATGCAGAAACGTTCACAGGAGAAATTGATTTGTTAGAATGTTTAATACAGAAATTTCACAGAACTGAAAAGTGGAGCTGGAACAGTGGAGGCCAAGGACCCGGAATCAACTGCACACTGAGAGAGAGGGAATGGTGAGTTCAATGTCCACTTGGGAAACCTGAATGTTCAGAGACCGTAGTTCTTACTCGAACAGGCTGGGGATGTGGCGTGCGGTTCCCGTAGTGGAGGGTGGACAGGCTGGAATCCGACAGCACAGAGGAGTAGTGAGCTCACTGCCACTGGAGGTTTGAAACCGGTTGAGCACTGAGGTGATGAGTGTGGAGCTCAAAAACGTTCGAGGGTTCCTGAAGAGGGAATTACAAGGAAACAGGTAAACCCACAAGAAAACTCTGAAGAGATCAAAAAATACTTCCAAACGAACTGCGGTTGTCTAGAGTACCCAAAATAGGCTAATGCTCTGGTGAAGAGGTGTTGACAGTCATCTGCTCTTATACTCCACTGGGCTGATGATGGTGATGTCTCTCAGCTGTGAATAATTTGAAACGCCGGCACACCCCCCGAGATGGAGTATCCAGATGGCACCCTCTAGTGGACCAATGGTGACACTGGAAAGGAAAATAACCTACCCCCCACTAGTAGGAACCTAACACCTCTTTAGTTTCTCTTTGATTCAGCATTCATTTATAAAATTATGATAACCATGGCTCATTAGTTACTCTTATTATAATGTTAATGTGAGTTATTACAGACAGTCTTCTAAAAAGAAACCAAGAATAACTCATTATTCTAATTATTACTTGTTTTACTTGTAAGTTTTCCCATAAGTGTACCTTTAGTAAGTATTGTCACAAGTAAACAAATATTAATAAACATATTTTACTTTGGGTCTTATTCAATTACTCAAAATATTTAGATTTCATTCTTTAAAACTTTCGTGCTTTGAAATGAGAAATAGTCTCAACTGTTTTTATAAATCTGCAAGCTGGAAACTTACTTCCTCCCCTTCCAGGAAGCTCTTCCTGTTTCATGACTCTCTTTCATAGTTGGACAGACTATGATTTCTTATGATTAGATAGAAAAAAAGAAGTAGAATTAAAGCAAAGTTTGCAAGAGACAAAAACAACACACACAACCAGACTGATTTTATTGAAGTCTAAGTCTACTTTTGGGTCTTGATGTCTTTTGTGTGATTAATTTTAAAGGTAACTTTATTTATTGTTACTGTTAAACTAAAATCTCCAGCCTGGGGAAGTGGGATGATCTCGGGTTTTCTTGACAATATTAACTAATAAACAGGACAATATGCTGGCAATTTAGTGATATTTCTGCAGTTGCGGTCTTGAAATAAAATCCCGAGTCCTCAATGCCTGCTACCAAAACAAGACTTAGACCAAATGCGAATGAGACCGAGACCATCAAAAAGGGGTCTCGAAACTGCGTTCTGGTCCTGAGTACTACAACACTACAGACAGGTAAGCAGCACAGATTAGGAGGTGGTGGAGCGTACCCAGTCATAGAATGATGAACCAGAAGTCTTTCTATAGAGATCTTTGTTTGCAAGGGGAGGAACTTGGGCAGCACAATGAGTAACATCCGAGGCACCACTAGAGTAACCTGCGAGGAGACCAAAAGGTAAGAGCAGATACAGGAACTCAGAGAACTCAAACAAGTCAGCTCAGAGGGGCAGAGTATCATTAAAGTCAAACACTCAGGCACTGGAGGACCAACAACCGGCTCCTCATACTCTGATTGAAGAGGCAGATTACTTACAAGTGCCACGCCTGAGACCACCTTCAGGTGACACTAACCTCCTTGCTCCCTCTGATGGACGACTAAGGAATAACTAGCATAAACATCTGGCTGCTGAACAGAACTGTTTAAGGTCACTATCAAGCTAATTTTCTATTAGCAGCTCCACAAATCTTTTTTCCAAACATTAAATTATTAAGACACATGAAAACAAAATTTTATTTTGGCTTTTTCTATTCTCCCTTTTTCCTTTTCCCTCTTCTTTAAGGATAAGTCCTTATTTGTGACATTGTTCTGTTGACTTATCTTCCACCGGAGCTTTTGTGGTTTAGATGCGCTTTGCACATTGCAGCTCATATTACCAGTGAATGGCGACCTACGGCAGCCCCCAAGAGCAAGGGCTGGGTTAGGGATATAGGACAAAAACCCACTGGAACCGTTGAGCAAACCCAATAACTCAAAAAGTAAGTGTGGTAGGGGGACCAAACTTTGCATAGAGTCTGTGGGAGGGGCATCCAAGTGCAGTGGGTGTGACTGCCAATGACTCCATTCATTTGAAAATTTGCTCACTTAAAATAACTGAAAAAACTTTAGTGTGCATTTTACCAAATTTGATATGTATGCTCCATTCAACCCTGTGCAGGTGCCCACCACGTTTGGTGGTCCGAGCCTATTGTCATCATATAGCTGCCAAAGACTCCCATTCATTTTTTTGCCTAGTCAGTCTGACTAGGAACGTCCTACGGAGCTGGGATTTAACCCTAACCTCAGTGGCCTCTTCAACTTAGCCAGATTTTATTCCATTTCGATTTATTTTTGAGCTTTGGATTGACACTTCATTTTTAAAATGCTATTGCTGAGCCTCTGTTGGAAGAAGGAGTTGCTGCTCTGAAGACTGGACTTTGGTTTTAAGCGTCTACTCTTTTTACCATGTTTTATTTTATTTGATTTGTCCTCAAACTCTTTTTAAGACAGAAATCACAGCTCAGATTCAAATCTCATGTCTGAGCTTCTGCTAGGAGGCAGAAATGTGTGTTAATGCTGTTCTGAACATCAGAAATGCACTTTAAA
>CAEGAE010003750.1:0-11855 GCA_903067095.1 Girardinus metallicus
CTGAACATCTTTGACTCGACTCACTTCAGTTTCCTGCTGGGATCTGATCTGCTGCTTCACATCAGAGCTTCTTTTCTTGAGGAGATGGATCATCGCAGTGAAGATCTTCTCACTGTCCTCCACTGCTTTATCAGCAGAGACATTGATGGCCTCCACCTCCTGTTGAAGCAGCTTCACATCTTTCTCTTGGTCCTGGATTCTCTGCTGGATTTGTTGCAGGCCTGGCGGCATGGGCGGACATTGCCCGCCAACAGAGTCAGCCTTGCCCACCTGGACTGGAAGCTGTTTGTTGTTTTTATCTATAAGTGGTCAACTCTCTGTTATTCCTATATCGATTTGATACAGTAGGAGTTTCCGCACTTCCCATATCTGTGCCTTCTGTCACTTTTTCCAGCAGTTAAAACGGTTGAATTCATTGTTAACACCTCATAACCTTTTTTCCTGAGCTGCCTTTAAATGCAACATGAGCGATAAGACGCTCGCGCTGGTTTTACGCTGAAGGAGACCTGCTGCTGCTCTGCAAAGCTGCACAGGTGTGTTAGAATCATGGCAACAAAACACAAAGAACTTTGCACAGTTTTTCCACCAAACTAACTGACTGAGTTCAGCAGTGCTGTTAAATGCAGGTAATGTTAGCTAAAAGATGACTAGCTAATACCAGTACAGCACCTTAAGCTTGTCAATAAGCAGCCCGTAGGCTACTGATGTTGTTGTTTATGTTCAAAAGTGGGTAGTACTTGTTACATTGAGTAACTTTTTTGGAAAAAAGGTGCTTATATGAGTTGTTTTACTGCACTGTGCTTTTTTTCTTTTACTTGAGTAATATTATTATTGCTATGTATTTATTTGCCCCCCCTGTTAAACTCGTCTGGAGCCGGGGCTGATTTGTTGTCGACTCTCCTGGAGCTCCTTCTGCCTCTCAGCCATTTTTGCCTCACCTGGGACTGTTTCATGATCTTTATGTTCATCCATAGTGCAGAGATAACAGATACACTGCTGATCAGTACGACAGAAGATCTTCATCACCTCATCATAACGAGAGAAGATGTTCTCTTGTAGCTTCTCGGAGGGATTCACCAGCTTGTGCTTCTTTAATGGTGGATCACGATAGTGAGGTTGAAAATGATTCTCACAATAAGAAGCAAGACAGGATAAGCAGGACTTGACAACTTTCATCTTCCTCCCACTGCAGACATCACAGGCCACATCTTCAGGTCCAGCATAGCAGTGATCAGCTGGAGCAGCTTGGAGTCTAGACTTCTTCAGATCCTCCACCAACTCTACAGCATGATGTTTTTCACCACGACGGGACTCGATATGAAGGTCTGTCTGCACTGAGGGCAGCTGTGGATTCTCCTCTGATCTTCTCCATCCCAGTGGTCTTTAATACAGTTCATACAGTAGCTGTGTCCACAGGGAATAGTCACCAGATCATTCAGTAGATCCAAACAGATGGAACAAGAATATTTACCAGAAAACATCTGATTTCTTCTCTGAGCCATTTCACTTCTCAACAACACTGCATGTCTCTAATTTCTGTTCCTCCTGTAGATGTCTCCCATAAGAACCTAACTACCAGGTCATTGCTTACTGATCTGCATCAGTTTGTCTGGTCAGCTCAGTGGTTCTACTGATACTAAAGCTTTCGGACAAGTGAAACAAGAAGAACGAGAAAATGCAGCAGAAGAGCTGAGCTTTGTGTTCAGTAGAAGGGAGGAGCTTAACAGCAGTTGTTTTTGGGAGGGGCAGAGGATCTCCAAAGACTTCTGATTGCTGCTGCATTTCTCACTTCACTTCCTGCTTTTTAAAACTTTTTGTTTGAGACACTCACTTTGACAATAATCAGTGTTACATTCGTTTATATATTCAGAATTGTTCCTACAATTTACATGCATTGCAAGCAGTATTGATATTCGTTTGTGTGAGTAAATTTACCAACTCTGCAATTGTAAAATATTTGTTGTGTAGTAAAACTATGTTAGTAAATAATTTACTTGAGAATGTTTTTACATTTGAGGCCTCTGAGCTATATCTTTCTGTTGCGTGGAAATATTAAATCAGTTAAAACAGAACACCTCACACTGAAAATATGACTCTTACTGTAACAGATTTATCAAACAGCTTTGCAAATAATATCACATTTTGTGAAACTGACTGTCCCAAACAGTATGAGATCTTGACTGTATCCTTCGACCCCTATTAACTTGTGTGGGCCAGACTACTGTTTAGCAGCTGAGTTCATAATTGATAACTACAATAAAACACAACAGTACTTCAGGGAAAACCTGGTGTTTCTAAAGAGGGATTTTGACAGATGTGATGATGTTACTATTTTTCTTACCAACCTTGAATAATACATTACAATCCAACACAGATATACAATCTTGGATAAATGTTTTAATGTTTACGTGTACAGGTGTTGTCCACCTCTTACAGAGTAAAATCTCAGCTAATATCTTCATGTTTTTTTTATTTATATGCACAATCACACATGGGAGACATTTTAAAGGAAAAAATGTTTATTTGCGAAAGCACATAAAATGATGAAAGAATTATTAAACATTCTTTTTTCTTCCATGGTTTGGGAGCAGTGGCTGAGGAGGAGGCTATTGAGGATGAGTTTCTTGCTGGTGAAGGAGACTAAGTAGTGTGAATCAAGTTTGTGGAGTGAGAGAGTGGAACTAGTGAGGGTAAAATGCCATTATATCAGTTACAGTTTTGGGGAAACTGACTGGGCTTGTCAGAAGATCACCAGCAATAATGTGCACTGAAATTGGGATGGTCAGAGTTGGCCTCAAGTGTGGTTGACCCCTCTGCTAGAGGGCTGCCAGGTGGTCACACCATGTACAATTTTAAGGAGTGAGACCAACAGATTGAAAAAAGTTAACTTATATTTTCATATCCCTCTAAAACAACAAACTTTTCAAATTTTTTTTTGTCAATTTTCACTGTTTAACAACATCTCAAGTTAGACAACATTGCGTTATTCTACCAGTCACTGCATTTGTTCAATGTTTTCAAGAGCCATTACTGTTCAGGATTAAAAGTAATATCCTGACTGATGATGATTATTACAATTTACATCACCTCACCTGTACATGCATCTGAACAACATTTGGTCTGAAATGGCAACAATGATGGAGACTAAAGTATCTGAAACTAAAAGGTATATCAAATGCAGTGACCTTTGATCACTGCTGACTATTTAGGTTCATTGAACTCAACAGAGGATCCATCATCTAAAAGCCAAATCCCAGCATGCAGAGGCTGAGTGAATCTGGTCTGGACTCTGTGGATCAGAGTCATGGTTTCAGAGACGCTGTAGAAAGACAGAATACCTGCTCTGTGGTCCAGATACACTCCCAGTCTGGAGGAAACTGGACCTGATACTGGAGTTTCATTGTTGTTGTGATAAAATGTGTAACTGTTTGTGTCGCAAGATAATGCCCAAGATTTGTCATCAAGGCCAAATGAACATTCATTTGATCTTTCTACTTTGCTAATGTTCTTGCATGAAACTGCTACGTGAACTATTGCTTTCTCTTCTCCTCTCCACTCCACCTCCCAGTAACAACGTCCAGTCAGACTCTCTCTACTCAGGACCTGACCATAATAAGTGAATCTCTCTGGATGATCAGGATAAGACTGTTCTTGTTTCATTCTAGTTACTTTTCTGTTCCCATCAGATAACAACAGCCTACTGTGCACTGTGTTTGGATCCAGAGTGATTTCTCTTGCATATTTTAAGAATCCAGCTCTGCTCTTTGGTTCTGGTACTAAAACATCCATATCATTAATTTTCAGTGACATGTTTCTCCATGTGTCTTTCAGGATGTCCTGTAGTTTGTCTCTGATCTCTGACACGTCCTCAAAGTGTCTCAGAGGATGGATGTTGATGCTGGATGAGTGTGTAGACTCCCTGAGTGCTGGCAGTGAGGGGTAGTTGAGGAGAAACTGGGTGTGATCTTCTGTGTGTGAGAGCTGCTCCAGCTCAGCGTCTTTCCTCTTCAGCTCAGTGATCTCCTGCTCCAGCTTCTCCTGAACATCTTTGACTCGACTCACTTCAGTTTCCTGCTGGGATCTGATCTGCTGCTTCACATCAGAGCTTCTTTTCTGGAGGAGACGGATCAGCTCAGTGAAGATCTTCTCACTGACCTTCACTGCTTTATCA
Source organism: Girardinus metallicus (assembly GCA_903067095.1). Taxonomy (NCBI): domain Eukaryota; kingdom Metazoa; phylum Chordata; class Actinopteri; order Cyprinodontiformes; family Poeciliidae; genus Girardinus; species Girardinus metallicus. The sequence continues at coordinate 4,172 of CAEGAE010003750.1, forward strand.
GCAGAGACATTGATGGCCTCCACCTCCTGTTGAAGCAGCTTCACATCTTTCTCTTGGTCCTGGATTCTCTGCTGGATTTGTTGTCGACTCTCCTGGAGCTCCTTCTGCTTCTCAGCCCTTTCTGCTGCAGCTGGGACTGTTTCATGGCCTTTATGTTCCTCCATTAAGCAGAGATAACAGATACACTGCTGATCAGTGCGACAGAAGATCTTCATCACCTCATCATGACGGGAGCAAATGTTCTGCTGGAGGTTCTTGGAAGGATTCACCAGCTTGTGTTTCTTCAGTCCAGGAACATTAGAGTGAGGTTGGAGGTGTTTCTCACAATAAGAAACCAAACAGACCAGACAGGACTTGACAGCTTTCATCTTCCTCCCAGTGCAGACATCACAGGCCACATCTTCAGGTCCAGCATAGCAGTGATCAGCTGGAGCAGCTTGGAGTCCAGTCTTCTTCAGATCCTCCACCAACTCTGATAACATGATGTTTTTCACCAGGATAGGTCTCGGCATGAACTCTTTCCTGCACTGAGGGCAGCTGTGGATTCCCTTCTGATCTTCTCCATCCCAGTGGTCTTTAATACTGTTCATACAGTAGCTGTGTCCACAGGGAATAGTCACCGGATCCTTCAGAAGATCCAAACAAACGGAACAGGAGAATTTCCCTGAATCCATCTGATTTCCTCTCTGAGCCATTTCACTTCTCAACAACGCTGAATGTCTGAAGTTTCTTTTCCTCTTATAGATATGTCTTACAAGAAGCCAAACACAAGTTGTTACTGATCTTCAGCAGCTTGTGTGCTCAGCTCAAGGATCCTATCTATACTAACGTTTTCAGATGAGCGAAACGGGAAAAACCAGAAATGCAGCAGCGGAGCTGAACTCTGTTAAATAAAAGGGAGGAGCTTAGCAGCAGGCGGAGGATTTCTTAAGGCAGGGGTGCTCAAGTCCAGTCCTCGAGAGCTGCCATCCTACACCTTTCAGATGCATCCCTGCTCCAACACACCTGAATCAAATGAATGACTTGTTACCAGGCTTGTTCAGAGCTGATCCTGGTCTGTTGGAGTAAGAATGCTTCTAAAAGTTTCATGATGGTAGCTCTCGAGGACTGGACTTGAACACCGCTGTCTTAAGGCTTCAAATTGAAGTTAAATTTGTCACTTCATGTCAAGCTTTTGAAATATTTCAATTCAGACTGAAATTGGCCTCCATTTAACCATATTTGATGTTCCATTTTTTCATGCATCTTAGCTCCCACAAATTACATTTGCTCTTTCATCTATGTGAAACATTTACCAGCTTTGCAATAGTAAAATGTTGTTGCACAGTAAAGATTTATAAGTTTATTCCTTGAGCAAGTTTTTGCTCAAGGAACTGAATTTTCCCCCCAAAAAATGTGTTGTATAGGTAAGAGGTCAAATTAACCAAACCTGCATGTTTGAAAAATGCAGTCAGTTAAACATTTAACAGTTAATTTGAACGTCTCAGTAGTAGCTACTGGATTATGTTACGGTTTGTGAAACAGACGGTGCCAAACATTATGACATCTTGACTATGTCCCTCCACTCTCAGGACTTCAGACAGATCACTGCTGTCCTTGTTTATGTGCCTGGACCAGACTACATTTTAACAGTAGTCTGGTCTGATAGATACAATAAGACACATTAGTTCAGGCAAATCATGGCTGTTCTAATGGGGGATTTCAACACAAGTAAAGTTTCCACTTTTCTCCCAAAACTTATAATAGTATATAATATCCAACAGAGAGATAAAATACTGGATAAACGCTCAAGCAGTTAGTAGGATGTTTCAAAGCAAGCAGAAGTATCACTTTTCTCTTTCTCTTGCTCCTGAACTTTACCTGACTCTGTATATTGTCTTTTAGATTGTTGAAGGGGAAGAACCAGGAAATGTGCTGTTAGAAATATTTTAGCGATTGGACTGGTTATACTGTATGTCTCTTCACAGAACATAGAGCTCTTTCAATCCACAGTTATTCAAGTCGTCCAAATATTCACTTCAGCAGCCATACAGAAAACAGTGATACAACAACAAAGTTTAATATGTTTGTGAATAATACAATACAATATTTAGAAATAGTAACCAAGCCTTGGTTTATAAATAAGCTGTTTAATTCATGTTCTAGACCTGATCCAATAACCTTTACCCTGGTTTCTCTGCCTTATACTGCCATCTAGTATTAATTTACAGGTACTAGACAAAACCTATGATAAATAATGCTCTTTATTTATTTTATTTATTTTTATTTTTTTAACCTCTAACAGTAATTAAAATACATGATGATGATGATGATGGTGCTTACAGTTCTCATCCGTACTAACACCAAAACACTTTTGAATTTGCTGTGTGAATTTTAACAACCATTTGTTCTGATAAAGTAATAAATGTAAATGTAATTAGCTTAGGCAAACCAAAATCCTCCTAATCAGTGATAGTCACCATGGCTGAACAGAAACTGAAAGGGTCAGCACCCAAACATCAACAAAACAACAAACAAGATGAGGAAGTAGCTCCAGAAAAACAGCTGAAGAAACAACAATGATGGAGACCAGAGAGACTGAAACTAAGATATACATTTTAACCATCTGACTATTCAGGTTTCATCAACTCAGCAGAGGATTTATCATTACAGAGTCCAATCCCAGCATGTAGAGGCTGAGTGAATCTGGTCTGGACTCTGTGGATCAGAGTCATGGTTTCTGAAATGCTGTAGAAAGACAGAATACCTGCTCTGTGGTCCAGGTACACTCCGACTCTGGAGGAAACTGGACCTGGTACTGCAGTTTTAATGTTGTTATGCAAAAATGCAGAAATGTTTCTGTCACATCGCAAAGACCAAGATTTGTCATTGAATCCAAATAAACATTCCTTTGACCATCCTGCTCTGCTGATGTTCTTGTATGAAACTGATAAATCAACAACACCTCCGCTCCACTCCACCTCCCAGTAACAACGTCCAGTCAGACTCTCTCTGCTCAGAACCTGAAAACAGTCACTGAATCTGTCTGGATGGTGAGGATAAGAATGCTGTCTGTCACCCACAATTACTTTTCTGTTCCCCTCAGATAATAACAAATTTATATTTACTGTATTTGGATCCAGAGCGATTTCAGTTGAATATTTTAAGAATCCAGCTCTGTTCTTTGGTTCTGGTTCTGATAGCAAGACATCCACATCAGTGACTGCCAGTAAGATGTTGGACCATGTGTCTCTCAGGATGTCCTGTAGTTCGTCTCTGAGCTCTGACACAGCTGCTGTCACATCCCAAAAGTGTCTCAGAGGACGGATGTTGACGCTGGATGAGTGTGTGGACTCACTGAGTGCTGGCAGTGAGGGGTAGTTGAGGAGAAACTGGGTGTGATCCTCTGTGTGTGAGAGCTGCTCCAGCTCAGCGTCTTTCCTCTTCAGCTCAGTGATCTCCTGCTCCAGCTTCTCCTGAACATCTTTGACTCGACTCACTTCAGTTTCCTGCTGGGATTTGATCTGCTGCTTCACTTCAGAGCTTCTTTTCTGGAGGAGACGGATCAGCTCAGTGAAGATCTTCTCACTGTCCTCCACTGCTTTATCAGCAGAGACATTGATGGCCTCCACCTCCTGTTGAAGCAGCTTCACATCTTTCTCTTGGTCCTGGATTCTCTGCTGGATTTGTTGTCGACTCTCCTGGAGCTCCTTCTGCTTCTCAGTCCTTTCTGCTGCAGCTGGGACTGTTTCATGGCCTTTATGTTCCTCCATAGTGCAGAGATAACAGATACACTGCTGATCAGTACGACAGAAGATCTTCATCACCTCATCATGACGAGAGCAGATGTTCTCCTGGAGGTTCTTGGATGGATTCACCAGCTTGTGCCTTTTTAATGGTGGAGCATCATAGTGAGGCTGGAGGTGATTCTTACAGTAAGAAGCTGGACATGATAAACAGGACTTGACAGCTTTCCTCTTCCTCCCAGTGCAGACATCACAGGCCACATCTTCAGGTCCAGCATAGCAGTGATCAGCTATAGTCTTACTGAGTCCAATATCCTTCAACTGCTCCACTAAATCAGCCAACATTGTGCTTTTTACCAGGACGGGCCTTGTGGTGAAGCTCTGTCTGCACTGAGGACAGCTGTAGACTCTATAGTGATCTTCTCTATTCCAGTGGACGTTAATGCAGCTCATACAGTAGCTGTGTCCACAGGCGATAGTTACTGGACTCTTCAGTGGATCCAGACAGATTGAGCAGGAGATGGCTTCCTGCTGCAGCTTCGCCTTGCTAGGGGCCTTCTTAGCCTTCATTGCGAGTGAAGTCCGATCAAAATGTGGCTTAGCTTTAAATGTCTTCTGTAACCTTCAGATCTGTGGAAAAAACAATTACTGAAATGAACAATGGTTCTTTGTTTCAGCAAAATGCTAATTTCATATAAGACTTCTTATTTTGCTGCTCAACTACCAAGAAAAATAAAATGGGAATGAAATACGTCATTCGTACTTAATGGAAAACAGTTTTACACCATTTAAGTGTTTTTTTTTTCTTTAATAATGAACACATTGATTTATGGGTTTCAACTAAACTTTTGCTACTGAACTGTTTTATAAACATGAGCAGGTGCATTTTACAAAAAATACATTTTGTGTTTTTTAACCAAAGTTTGGCTGCAACTTAGCCAAAAATAAGTGGATGTGAGGCTGAAGTTCATGCCAGCTTTTCAGACAAAAGAATCAGAAGTAACCTCACCAGTACAACTGGACCTGCAGATTGATATTGTTTTAGGAACAATATGCATTTACTCACTTGGTAACTTTTTTACAGGTTTATAGTGCCTATAATGCAATTTAATTGTAAATGACAACAAACAAGAAATAAAAATAATAGATTCTCTTTCCCGCACAGTTTGATAGAAATCCACATCAGCCTGGGGAAAGTTAACTTCTTCTCCCCCTCTTAGAACACCTGTATTAATATTATTACTTGTATTATATTGTAAAATTTTCTCCCTCCAACTCCTGGCCCATAATTATAATGTTTGTCTTAACTTTTGTCCTGATTTGAGTTCCATATGTTCATTTTGGGACCTTCAGACCAACTAAATAACATGCATAAATGTCAAAGAAAAAAAAAAGATTACTAAACATCTTAAGGGGGTAAAGTTTATAAAGAATAAAGAAAATTTATTTTGTATATTAAGGATTTAAGTTAATAACTACATAAAAATGATTCATGTTGTCTTCTATTAAAATATTTAAAACATTTCTATGTCCAGGGGACAAAAATATGAAGGACCACAATCAATTTAAAACCAAATCAATTTAAATTTACGAAGACGAAAGAACCACACCACTACAGTTCCCTCACCATAGGGCCATTCAAGTTTAATCTGAAACGGCGGCCGTTAAGGGTCAGAAGCCTTAAAGACGGGGAGGCTAACACGCTACTATAGAAACATGCAAAACGTGGTTTTCAACCCGCCAATTCCTGCATTTCTTTACACGTTTGTCTACAGTAATAAAACGGAACAAGTTTCAAATTACGGTTAAAAAAAACATGACTTAAGTTCCCGCCTCTTTTTGTTCAGCAAAACTCAAATACATACAACTAAAGTAGGATTTAAAAAGTCATAAGTCCTTATTTTTTCTAGCTTGTCGGTTTTACCTGATAGAAGATAAGAACTGGGCTGTGGACCGAGCGGTACCGGGTCCTCAGCTGGGTCTTGTTTGTCTAAATTAAGGGAAAATGTCGAGAACTTGTCCGCTTCTCACCAGCACAGCCTCAGCAGCTACATGGACGAAATATTTGAAAATTCTACTTCCGCTGCGTCATCGGTCTTTTTATGTCTCAAAACGAGCGAGTGGCGCGTTACCGCCACCTATGGACTGGGTTTAGGAACTACACCAATAATCGATAATTATTTTACAAATATATTCTATTAAAGGAAATATATTAAATTGAGAAAATATATATCCTGTCAGTGACCCAAGAGACGCCTTCACCTTCTAGTCTGGGAATCAAATATATATTTATCTAGTTTATTTAACTTAACATGTGTTCTTAGAGCCATTTTATAGAAGGCAAAAAATTTTATTTTCTCTTTCCACCTAAACATATTAAGAAAATGTGTTTAATCAGTCTTTATACATTTGTTTCATACCATCCTCTTTTTAAATGTGAAAATAAAGTAACTTCAATAAGGCTCGTTTTACATCATTTTTCACAATTTTAATGGTGGTTGTACAAATGTTTATTACTTCATTAACGGGAGTCTTTTGTAAAATAATGCAAACAATGACAACAATAAATGTGTGTTCTTTCTACAAAAAAATACTAATGTGTTTGAAACACTCAGACGTAGAGAAAGCTGTTGCATAACTGAGTGATACTTGAATGAAAAATATGACATTTGATGTTGGAGATATATGAATATATGGAATTAAATTTTCTTCCTTTTTAAGACACCAAACAAAGTAAAGGAGAAATACCTGAGATGCAGGAATTAGTCTGGCTATTGGCTAATCAGCCTGAAACATGGTGATTAACGTCAGTCCCTGCATTTGTCAGCAGGGGGTGCTGTTTGCTTTGTAAACATCTTCATACAATACGGCAGAGTTTAATATCCCATTCATTTTGTCTCAATAAACAGAAAAAGTACCACCATGAAGAGCTTAGTGTCCTCCTGACAGTCATTAAAGGCAGAGGAAACATTATTATTTAATGTGTCAGGTACCTTAAACCATTTGACAGTTTTATGACAGAAAGTTTCTGCTATCAAGCTCAGTTTTCACTAGACCAGTACTCCAACACAAAAACACTTCAACCAATGGAAGAACCTTTAACAGATTGAAATTTCATAAATAGTGCGTGGCTTGCTAAATATTTACACAAATTTCCCCTCTGACTGTTGAGTCTTGACCTGTTTTTAAAGATTGCAGAGTTACAGTGTTGATCTCTGAGCAATGAAGAAATGACAGAACAATGAACCTATAATGGAGACTAAAGACACATTTTAACAGACTGGACATCAGATCACTGCTGACTATTTAGGTTTAATGAACTCAGCAGAAGAGTCACCAAACAGGCAGATCCCAGCATACAGAGGCTGAGTGAATCTGGTCTGGACTCTGTGGATCAGAGTCATGGTTTCAGAGACGCTGTAGAAACACAGAATACCTGCTCTGTGGTCCAGGTACACTCCCAGTCTGGAGGAAACTGAACCTGGTACTGGAGTTGGAATGCCTTTGTGATGAAATGTGTATTTGTCTGTGGTACAACATATTGTCCAAGATTTGTTATTGAGTCCAAATCCTCCTGCTCTGCTTATGTACTTGTATGAAACTGCGACATAAACTAACCCTCCGCTCCACTCCACCTCCCAATAACAACGACCAGTCAGACTCTCGTTACTAAGGACCTGACAATACTCAGTGAATCTGTTTGGATGATCAGGATAAAACTGTTGTTGGTCAATTGATGTTACTTTGCTCTTCCCCTCAGATAATAACAAATTCCTGTGTGCTGTGTTTGGATCCAGAGTGATTTCCTGTGAATATTTAAAGAACTCATCTCTTGTCTTTGGTTCTGGTTCTGACAATTGAACATCCACCTCAGTGAGTCTCGGTGAGATGATTGTCCATGTGTCTCTCAGGATGTCCTGTAGTTTGTCTCTGAGCTCTGACACAGCTGCTGTCACGTC
>CAEGAE010003758.1:0-22723 GCA_903067095.1 Girardinus metallicus
ATATATATATAAACTATTTCTGGTGATGAATAAATTAAAGCAACCCAACATTACTTCCAACTTCAAATGACTTAAACACTCCTAGTTGTTACATTTGGTGCACATGATTAGAACATTCAAAGTCAGCATGTTTTTACCCTGTTGAATAAACCTCATATATTCACTCTGTAAAATGATAAAGCATATATAGAAAAAACCTAAAATGTCATCAATGGATGTAGAAGTGAATATCTATACAAGGAGAAAGAAACCGTTGTTCTCCAAAAAAAAAAAAAACATGAAGACTGAAATTTGTCAGAAAGAACATAGACAAAGAGGACGACTTCTGGAACAATGTTCTTTGGACAGATGAACCAAAGGAAGAATTAAATATTGCCCAGTCCTACTTTAAGCATGGAAAACAAAGAACAAAATTGAAAACCAGTCTGCATCCCATTGCAGACTGGTTTTACTATACTACTTTAGGTAAAGACTTATAGTCAGAAACAAGGTGGGTAGAGAAAATACAGCATGCTCTACCTTCACTGGAGGGAGCTATGGCGCTGTCGTCCCACTCCAGGTTGGTGGAGGTCAGGGAGGTAAACGAGTGCAGAGACAAGCTGTCCGAGCTGGGGAGCCTTTCCTCAAAGTCCAGCAGGTTGTGCGGTTTGTAGTACTCTGGCATGTATGGAGCTACATCCAGGTAGGGCACATCCTAAACCAGGACCAGGCGTCTGACAAGTTAGGGACACACAGCTGACTGCAGTGTATGATAATGTTGTGACTAAGCTTATGCTGACCAGCTCCAGATCAAAGCGGATGAACTCCAGGCCGGACACCAGTGTAAGGAACAGCGTGAGGTGGTCGTGACTGCAGACCAATGCATTTCTACAAGTCAAAGACATTATGATTTAAGGCATTTAATACATATGAAGTGAACAGTAAAAGACCAAGCAGAAAACTTTAACAGCAGTCACATGCATTTAAAAAAATGATCTTAACATACTTGAAGTAATACTTCTGTAACAATCCTTGATTCTCTTGGAAGAGGCGTAGATAGCTTTCTAAAGAGCTCTCACTCAATGCCAGGTACAACCATGCTCGACCTGCACAGAACATTTGAAGCCTCCTTTAATGAATGCATCTCACAGTCTAATAAACGATGTTTCCTTTTATTTCAAATGCAATTCCCTATGCAGTAAATGTGTCATACTTCGACCGAGGTTGGTGGCTATGTGCTGCAGCTCGTCTATCTGCCGGACAGCCTCCCTCCTGGTGAAGTGAACCACCAGCACCCAGTAGCCTGACGAGATGTCCTGCAGCCTAAAACAACAACACATTCATAAGGGAAAGGGGCTAACACCTGTAACGTACGACAGGTTGTTTAAAATATTGTGTAAATAATATCTATTCTCAGGCAGATTGACCTGAGAAGATCAGAGCACCAATCGGGGTTCCTGCAGATTTTAATTTTAGACTTAAGACCTTAAAGTAATACGTAAATAAATCTAATAAGTTTTAAGGTACTTAAAGTAACTCTAAGTAATCTTAGAGTTAAGGTTGTGACTTGTTAGTCTGCTCTAGCTGCACCAACAATGGAGTAAACCATTACTTTTTCTCAGCATTGAAGATGCTATTCTCCTGTGCTTTTTTTTGGTGCTTTAAAAAATGTTACAGAAGACTCCCAATCAGATTCTCTGCTAAATCAGCTGAAAAGGTTGATTGATACAGTGCATGTTGATGTGTTTACTTTTCTGACAAGGTCCTGGTAATATGATGTCTTTCTGCTAATAGTTCTCTTATTGGTAAGAGAACTATTACCATTAACCTCACTTTGAAATATACAAACTAACCCTTTAGTTGGCTATATTCAACTAAAGGGTTAGTTGAATACCCTTTAGTTGAATATAGCCAAGGAAAAGTTTTCTTTCTCCTTGGTGGTAGAGAAGGAGTAGAAGAAATAAAGACAACAATGGAATAAAAAACTAGAAAAGTGTTACTTGAGGTCACTGTAAAAGTTTACAAAAGTCTAGTAATTTAAAGCAAAATCTGAAGAAGCAAGACATGGATCAACTCTTTCCACTAATAGAGAAGTGGTGAAACAGGAAGGAAGATGTGCAAAAATACAGAAAACCAAAAAATTATGTCAGATGAAACATGACACAAATCGGTGCACATTAACATATCAGTGTTTGCAAAGACGTGTTGGAAAGAAATAAACATAAGTTTTTATGCACATGCAGTGCAGTCATTCTCTGTGTGCCAGACATATAGTTGGTCTCGTTTGCTTATGGCTGTAGAAAATGACTTAAGAGGATGATTTGGTAAAGTCATTAGAGAACTACATTACCATGCCACTATGTTGTTTCAATGCCAATGTATTATCTTGTAGTACAATGTAAATTTTCAGATATCTTCAGAAAAACGTTATCAGACATTCGATCAAATGGCCTCAGAGACAAAAGTCTGATGGGCTTTTCAAAGAAAAGTGATGCTTTCATGTCTGATGTCTGAGGCTGTTTGACCTGATGTCTGAATGTTTTTCTGAGACCTGGGGATTCCCTAAAATCTACATGGTACTGCAGGCACATGAAAGGCTTTCAAAGTAAAAAAAAAAATAATAATAATAATGTTGGAATTGTATTAGTGCTTTTTTTTTTTAAACACCCACCCTTCCACTTTTCAAAATATTTGAAGGCCTCTGATAATATTCTACACACTTTGAAATGCTGTTTTTTAATCTAGCTTAAATACACTTTTAAAAGCGCTGCGACTTAAAAATGGGAAAACAATTGCAAAAACTGTTATTTCAGTAAATTTAGAAATCAAGATCAGTCTTTAAATCTGGAAACAGGGTATTTAGTAATAGTAATACCTTAGATGCAAAGCATAACAGGTAATGCTATTTGAAGTGGTGTGCATAAGACTGACATAACACTGTCATAACACCTCTTGTGAACGCGAAGTAGTCTTCATAAATGTTTATGAATTGTCATAAAGTGTCATAGCATAAAGAATTTGAAGTAATGCTTCTTTAATTTCCAACATTCTGTAGCTATCTTGCAGTAAATATCTTACCCGTAAAGCAGAGCATGGTCAAGGTGTTCACAAAGACGCTGGAGGACCCGGTCGTGATTGCGGATAGCCGGAGTTTCATCCTCACAGGCTGCAAAGTAACTCTGTAACTGTAGAGACACATGCGGATCAGGTTGCCCTTACAGAGAGAGAAGGTGTAAATCTATCAGGCATTCAGAGTAGGAATTCCAAGCATTTCTTAATACAGTGGATTTAAAAAGTTGGTGAATTTGCACAATAGGTCATCTGCAGAAGACTGACTTTGTGGGTATGCTTTTAACCCTGCAGCACAAGGTTCAAATGATAACTTTATGAATTAGATGTTTTAAAGATGCTTACTGCGTATTTCAATTGTGCAGCTAGACAACAACTAAAACAAGAAATGCAGGCCTAAGCAGAGGAATCACTTTGACTTGCACATAATCCAGGGAGGTATTTGAAAGCACTCATACAAGCAGTAAACGAAGCAGCCTGCAACACAAACCTGAAACAGCATCGCTAGAAAGCAAAATGCCAACTATTGTCTGTGGATTGTAGATTTAAGTAAGTTGAGGTTCAGTTTAGCTGCCCTATGTCCCTGGAAACATAGATAGATCACACTCACACTGTTAGATACACACAGAGTCGATGTTGGAATGTTAAGGGAAAGATAAAAGAGCATATAAAAAATATTCATCCCTTTGTATGTCACCCTGGACAGGTCTAGTCTGTCGCAGGGCAACACAGAAACAGACAGGACAAACAACCCTGCACACACACACTCACACCTAGGGACAATTTAGAGAAACCAATTAACCTGACAGTCATGTTGACAGTCGTGTTTTTGGACTGTGGGAGGAAGCCGGAGTACCTGGGTAGAACATGCAAAGTCCGTGCAGAAAGACCCCGGGCCGGGAATCAAACCAAGGACCTTCTTGCTGCAAGGCAACAGTGCTACCAACTGCGCCACTGTGCAGCCCAAAATAATGACAGCTAAATGATAATAGTTATCACTGTACATGATCAAGTTAAAGTTCCAGTGTTGCCCATTATGCTTCAAGTGACTTTTAGAACCTACCTTAGAATATGTGGCAAGACTTAACTGTTGTTAAATAATCTCTATTCAATTTGGCTGAGGGATAGCTATTGGTCTTTAGAAGTGAAAATCTGCACAACTTTGTAATACGTTTGAAAAGTTAAAGGATATGAATATTTTTACAAGGGACATCAAGAAAACCAATGTGACCTTTCAATTCTAAATGCAGGGGAGATCAATTGTATCATGAGACACGTAAAGTGCACAAGGTAAACCTTGAAAGCTAGAGGCACAGTTTGTAAACACCAAATTAATATGAGCAGCAATGAAGGCAATTAAGTAGCAAGTACACTGAAATTTGACTCTTTTTTTTTCCCTTGGTAGGTTAAGGTGGTCGTTAGTCAAAGCTTATCTAGGTGCATCACCAAACAAGAAGCTTTCTAATCCAACCCCACTGCAATGAGACAACGCTTCAAAAACACTAACAATCACAACACTCATAAGACGTACAGTTTTGAGCATTCATTTAAACAAATCAGCAAAAAAAAGATGAAAAGCGCATTTTTGCATGCATTACACTCATCATAACGGAGTGTGTTCTTATAATCAGAAAGGAGGAGGAAACAGCTAATGTTTCATCCTGACGTCGCGGATCCATCTGTAGAGTGATTGCAGCTTTGTTTACACTGTTCATTGCCGCAGTGTGGGAGCACAAGGAGGGTTAGTGCCACTACTGCTGGCCGTGGACAAGAAAACACTGACTATAACGTTCAAATTGAAGCTTTAGCTGTCAAACCGAGGGTTCGTTAGAGCTAGCTCGTACTTTGATTAGTTATTCCCGGAGGGACAAGGCCCTTATGAACTGGTGGTGTCCTTCCAGCTTGAAAGTCCTCTTTCGCAAACAGAAGATGACCTAATATTAGCTACAATGACTCAAGCAAGTGGAGTAGATGTTGCTACTATAAGTACATCAAAAATGGTAAATCCCCACTGTTTAGAGCTTACCTTCTTGACAGACATCGAGATGTTTTCCAATATGCGGTCCTTCACTTTGAGTTGATCCATCACTGGGGCTGTTGGCAGCAGAAGGCTGTCAGCTGACTCTCCCAAAGCAACGCTCTTTCCTTGCTAAAGCTAACGCCTCCCACATTAGCTGCTCAACAAACCCTCCGTTGCATTTTCACGTTAAACTAAACACACAGCTTGTGGTTTCAATTCTGGAAACTCTTTCGCTAGTTTAAAATGTTTACGCTCGTGCCCGTCAAACTGCGCGTCGCTTCAACTTAGAGTTAGCGGAGTAATGTTTATGAGTTAGCTTAAACCTGCACTTTCTTCTTCTTTGAGGCTAATAAGCGACTTTTCGGCGTCCCAGAAGAGATAACGTAGAGCATTCTTTAGATAAAACCGGTGTCACTCAGGTGGGAAATTGTTAAATGTTACCTTTGGGAGCATTTGTCTATTTAGTCGATGAATGAAACGTACAGCATGCTAAGGTTCTACCTCTCCTAAAGGTCTGGACGGAAATCCAGCCGGCGGTGGGTTACGTCACCCGAACGTGACTTCTGTGTGAAAGGCAAGGAGTATTATCCCGTATTTCCCGTTATGACATGCATGCCATTATTATGAAGGACTTCCCTTTGTTAGAACTAATAACTTTCTGGCTGGTCACATTTTTTTTTTTAATCTAATTTGGATTCTATTTCCATATTTTAGGTTATGGTTAAAGTTGTAACATTCAGTGTTGACCAGAGTACTTTATTTGTCCCCTTCATAACTTCTAGCAAACTTGAAATGTGACATTTAATGATTTTCTTCTTGTCTACTACAGAAGGCCCTTTCTGCCCACAACCATCAGCCTCTACAACGCTTTTAATAAAATTATTAAAAGTGACATATTTCCCTATGGGATAACTAAAGTATAATTTAATTGACATGAATGAGATATCCAAACTTGAGATACTGTTTGTAACAGAACCATGCTTCCAATTTCCTGGCTGATGCATTCCTTCTTTTATAATGAGATGGCAACTGGTTTCACTGGTATCATGTTACAGGTGACACAAAAATGTAAAAAGAAGCTCAATGGGTATAAATATTTGTTCAAAGGCACAGTATGTTCTGTAATAAAAATACAAACTCATGTCAAGTGGAATGTGGTTATTTTATTTCAAAGAGCCCTGCAACTTTTTCAAAAGGTTTTTTCAAAAACAAATGAATTGTTGGCATTTTCAGTGCATTTTCTGAGAAGAAAGTAGATTAAATTTAAGTGATTTGCAACTGCTTTTTCTTATATTTTAGCCAAATGCGGAGCAACTTTTATACACAAGCCGGCTGACTTCACAACAAACAGGGCTCTGGGAGATTTTAAGATGCAACTTTAAAAGAAAAAAAAAAGCAAAAAAAAAAAAAAAAACTACTGCATTAAATTGCAGCCAGCACCCCTTAGACACACACACACCATCCACATGTCCTTAACAAAATATGAACAGTCAAAATCTCAAAATGACACCTTTGAGTCATAAGGACATTCAGTTTCAATTCTTCCCCTGGTAATTTAAAATTTCACACTTTTTGTCGTCTTTGCTTTAGTCAGACTTCTCCTTCTCTCTCATGTGCAGGAAGACTACACTGAAGACGAAAAGTCCTGTCATCATGGAGAAGGCGCTGGCGTAGTACGGGAAGGCTGAGGGAATGAAGCGCTCATACTGAGTGTGCTGCAGGGGCCGGACTGAAACCTGCAGAGGACAAGACATAGAGAATAATTAAATCCTAGTCATCTTTTATAGATAAATGGCCAACATAACCAACAGAAAATTACTTCAAATAAAATCTTTGTGACATAATCCCTTAAAGCGGAAACAATCCCTAGTAATTTGATGAGTGTAAACCCAGGTAGGTTAAGTTTATTGAGCTTGCCTGAGTGGATGAGTAGAGATGTGTGTATCCCAGTCGATTGTAGTCCACCTTGAACTGGAAGACTCCGTACACGTCGGGCAACTTGAACTGAACGCTGTATTTACCTCCTAATAAAAAACCGTGAAACATATTGGTAAAAAGCAACAGAAAACGTGCGGATTTATGCAATAAAAATACATTATATAACGGAATATGCCCAAGTTTACCATTTTTCTTGAGATAAGTTCTGACAAAGGGGTCGATCCTCACAAACTCGAGCTGAATATCGTCGCCGTCGAAGGGGACCCAGCGGCCCTCGGACAACATCTCGATGACAATGCTGTATTCCTGAAAGAAGGTTGTATTCGCATCCACAGCTCCTCACTTATGCAAATCTTAAACTGTACTGATTGCTGTTAAACTCACCACAAGGTCAGTAACTGTGTACGCTGCAGGAGGAGCCGTCTCTCCCACAGGATGATGGGTAACGGCTCCCACTCTAAGCACCCCCGCCTCCTTAAACACCCAGCGGGACAGAGACACAGCTAGCTCCAAGTTCCCCGTTTGCTCGTGCCTTGGAAACGGGGACAACAGGAACGTTTTTTTTTTTTAGACCAAAAATCTAAGTAATGTCTCACATAAGCAACAAAACAACAATAATTGATATGTACCTTTGAGAGCCTGGTCTTGCTTTCTGCACTGCAGAGTTGAAGAAGGCGTCGCTGAAGAAGTCCAGGGAGCCGCTGAAAACCACTCTGGCATTGTTTCTGGCCTGCAGCCCGGCGATCAGCAGTGTGTTCTTCCCCACAGCGTGGGGGTACTGCAGAGGTAAAAAGCTCCATTCAACAACCCCATAGTTTCTAACAGAAAATATCATGCCATCTACAACAAATTACACTCCTCAAATCTGCAGTGTTATCCTAAAAAAGAGGCTGATTATGAGAATAAAACAGCAAATAAGGCATATTTTATGAAGTACAACTGAAATTAAATGTTTTGTTGATTATTTCTGGGTTGAGAAGCATTGTGCTGATTGCACCCAGGAAAAGCTTGTCACTGCTAAGCTTATAGTAGCAAAGTTTATAGTAGACTGAAGAAGAAAATGCTGCCCCTGCAAAAGTGCAACCAGGCTTCATTCCAAGGTGGTGTATGAATGTCCCACACACTGCTGTGATCCTAGTTTGTTAAATTAATACATTTTTAACTGCCAAATGATTCATTTATTCACGTTTCCAATCCCATAAATGACACCAAACAAGAATCAATAGCAGAATAAGCAGCTTGGCATCAGTAGATTGTTATATATTCAATTCTGCTGCTCAAGCAGCAAATGCACTTTCCCTACAAATGGGGTACCAATGAAAAAAAGGAAAGCCCAGAAAACTCACAAGCTTTCCAAATATATTTTTTGCCAAGCAGCATTGCTACAAGACAGAAGGATTTTGTGGTCTAATTTCTCCTTTTGTAGTTTACCAAAATAAAATAAAATCTAAATCTAGTTTTTACTAGTTCAACCTAGTCTAAACAAAGAGCCATGTGTACTCTTTGACGCACGGCATTTAGTTTCTGCCCTTCAACATGTACAGGAGTCACAAGAATTAAAACCACAAACTAGTCATTTTAAAACATCCACAAGGCTAATGTAAAAAAGCGTTTAAGTGACATTTGTTTCCATGGACAAATAAGAGATTAACTGATGTGTTTGTTCCTGGCTGACACTGATTTCTATGGGCTCTTTTGGATGACATGCAGGACTGCATGTCATCTAAAAGAGTTAGTAGTTGAGTCCAACAACAAATCAAGGAATATCAGGATCTGTCAATTTTTACACCAAAGCATTCATCACTCATCTTTATCTGAATGTTGCTATCCTCAAAAAATGTAAGTATATGCTTTTTGCTAAATACTTGGAGTTTTTAGTTTTGATTAATTTAATTCATTTGTGGAGAAAAAAAAAGCTTATTTTTGTATCACTGAACTGAAGGACGTCAAGGGAAAATATAGTGATTCTGCTCTCTTGCAGGCTGACTGGTGCCTCTTTATGCAAAGGTTTCTCTTATATTACATTCTGAAAATATTAAATAGCAACGAGTAAAATATTAATTCTGCATATCCAAACGAATCTCAGAAAGCATTGCAAGAGGTCAGAGCCTGAATATTATGTATGTGGGCAAATAATCTGCAAAACAATCATATTGGATTTATATATCCAGTGTTTTTGAGCAAAGTTCAGATTTAAGGAAACATCTCAGTAAAAAAAAAAAAACAATAATCTGACCAGACACCAGACAGTAATAGGTGGTGTTACCTGAGAAATGAGTCTGTCGGGGAAATAGGAGTAGGAGGTTGAAGAACCAGTGAGAATGTCGAGGACGAGTGGGTTGTCTGGGTCAGCAACCATACTGGAATGATACATCACAAGGTTTCCAACCAGACGTTTATTTAAAGCTTCACATTCCTAAACAAGAGTCTTATTTCTTTTATAAAAAATTATAGTTCCAAATGAATACAAAAACTAACAAGTTAGTAACAAGTTTTTTACAAGTTCATTGGGGAAAAAAAAAAACAGATAAAAAAAATTGAAAATCCACAAAGAAAGGGAAAACTATTCAACCAACATTCTTGTATATTCAACCCCAATTAAAATAATTTATTTAATTTACAAGCAGACACTGCAATTAGATTTTGTATTTTTTTTTTACTTACCCAACACCCTTAAATAGAACAGGCTTGCCAGTTGGTTTGCCAACAATCGTGGCAGCTTTAAGCAGGTTCTCAGGGTCGGCAACAATCAGGGTGTGCTGCAAACATGCATGATGACCAGAAAATAAGAGAGTCAAAACTCAGGATTGGAGCAACATCAATATAAGTACTGTGAAGACCGAGCCATTTACCTCTCCAGGATCAGAAACATCATAGTTGTGGTGGTCAATAACAGCCGTTTTTTCCTCATCAAACTCAATGCCACACTCACTGCCAAGCTCCCTCAGAGGGTCCCCTGCATTACAGAAGTTACTATGAGTATTCTGCATTTCAACAATTCTATATTAATTATAAATTAAATATTTTATCTGTCGACTGACCAATATCTGAACTTGCAGCGACCAGGACGTTGCCTCCACCATCAATGAAGGATGTTATTGTCTCCAAGTTTATATTTCCACCAAAGTCTGCAAAAAGCAACCAGAAAAATAAATGTTACATATCACTTTAAAACATGAGGTATAAAAAGCCTGGTGAAATTTACCTTCAACTGAGGGTGCGAAGATTATTAGATGGTCGTAGAGGAACTGCCCATATTTGATCAAGGACAGAGAGGGGTCATCAGCGGTCTTGAATGTGAGGTCAAAACCACGATCTGGAAAAATAAAAGATGTTTCTGTTTTTCCTTTTTCTGTACTCCTTTGATAAATCAAGGTTTGTGGAGACCTCTGGATCTTCCTGAACAATTATTTTGCAGCTAAAGGCAATCAATGAATAAAAATGTCTCTAAGTAAATACTGTAACACACGTATAGCAAGAAGTAATTTTTTTTTCTTCCTTTCTGAATTATCCATTTGTTTTTGGAAATGTTTTGAACAACAAAAACAGAGTTGGATTAATTCTGTGCATTTGGATGAAGAACGTTAAAAATATTTAGTTGATCAGCTGATATTGAAAATTATCTCTTTATGCAATTCATTTGTGGCAGGAAACTCTGCATAGTAAATTATATGGTTTATGATATCATTTGAGATTTATCTGTGAGTAAATCTTAGTTGCACTCGGAAACATTAACCCTGAACGAGTACGTTTGAGTTATGTTACATATTTTACCGAAATTTAATAGTGTTTTTTTATGGAATTTGGTGACAACCAAAACTGGTTTAGCAAAGGTTAGCAGCCATGCTGTGCTGAATGACGGCAGCAGTTTTGTCCAAGCATTTTAAATGGTCTAGAAAGCGATTTAAAACCACACACAGGTGGGACTAATTGTGTTTATGATGATGAAACTATAAATATAAAGATACGCAATCTTTTGACTGACCTGCCAAACTGCGGAAGAAGATTGAATGGGTGTCTTTGATGTTGAGGTTGTCCAGCAGCACCAGCGTTTTCCCGTCAGCCTTAGCGCAGTGCAGCATGGAGGCTAACGAGAGCAACACGAGGACACTGCAGTCCAAAAGCGTCCAGCATCTTGTCGTCTTCATTCCGGTTCGCTTTTTAGATAATAAAGAACCGAACCGGTCCGCCTGCCTTACTGCTGTAAACGCCGCCATTTTGCTACACAAGTCGACGTCAGCGTTAGCGGAGGTATACTCAACTTTGACCCCACCAGCCAGCCAATCACATGAAGGAACGCGTCGGGGCTGACAGCCACTCCACCAATGACATTAAGTTAGTGTTAGGAATACGGAAAGGAGGGATTTAAATTGCCACACTTATTAAACATTATCTGTTATTGTTGCATAATTTTATAGAAATAAGTTCAAATTGTACATGTTAATCTTGAACTAAGCAGAAAAAATAAAATTAAAGATATCTGCATATCAAACAGAAGTGATTCTTTAATGATTCACCAAGTCTGAGCAAGTCTTCACATATTTACTGCAAATTATTTTTACAGGTGGCAAAATAAACATATCAAATAAAGAGTAAAACACCTTGAAATCAGCCCAAAAGTGTCAAAACCACAACTACAGGATCATAAATCTGATATATTAAGACTTCCTTGCAATTATGCAAGCACAGGATTGGTGAAACCTGCTGAAAAAAAAAACTAATAAAAAAAAAATTCAAACATGTTAAAGGTTCTTAACTCTCACTTAAGTCTTCAGTAGACTCATGTTTATTTACCAATCCTAAATGAAGCACTGTACACTAAGCACAGTGAAACACAGATCACGTTTGAAGAAAGAGTAGATATTTCATAAAAAAATGGAAAAATATGAGTCTCTAATTATTAGATGTACAGTCTAAAAGGACAAAACACAGCCCTACATTTCAGTCTTAAAATAAACAAACTATATAAACTTGTTTAATCATCTCTGCAATTCTTTACCAAAAGATTGCTGTACAGAGTAAAGCAAATGCATCACTAAAGATTAAATTAGGTTAAAATCAATTTTATTTAAAATGATTGAATCCAGACTAGTTTTCTTTAAACATCATATTATAACCTAATGTGTAATTCATCAAGAAACATAATATCCTAATTTCCTCTCATATAAATTAGATTTCTAACAAAAGCAACATTTTATACATCGCAGATAAACCTGTTCCACTACCTCTAATCTTTACTTTTCACATTCTCTTCCTTTTCTTCTTCTCCATCCCTCTCATTTGTTTGGTGCTCAGAAGTAGTTTCTTCCACTTCAACCGCATCTTCCACATGAATGACAGTCTCTGACACTTGCTCTCCATCCATCTCCTCTGATTTCCTCTCTTCTTCATCCGCACGGAAGATCAGCTCTTCTTCCTGGATAACCTGTTCCGGCGCAGGTTGCCAGGTTGCAGCGGCAGCAGCATCATCCCGCTCTCCAGTGGCGGTTGCCGCGGTGTACTGGTAGAAGTCGGAATCTGCCTGAAACATGACCAAGGCTTGGGCCGTGTGGATCCGAACATGCTGAGCCAAAGAGGTGGCGTCCAGAAATTTATCGCCGCATGAGTCGCAAGCGTACAAGATCTGGGTGTTGGGGTCTGAGCAGAAGAAAATTTGCACTGTCATTTCAAATCATGTCTCTGATTGTATGTCATTTTGTAAGATATAAAGACCTATTCTTAAGTTTTGTTTTTCAAAATCCATTTTAATAAGACAACAAGACATGAAATATTACAATTTTCAACCAGTTTTCATCCTTCAGTTTCCTGTGTTTATAGTTGATGTTGATTATCAAATTATATTAAATGTAGTAACTTAAAATATAATGATAGTAAAATGCAGATTATGATTTCTTGTTGAATGCATTTTCAACATTTCTATGCATTGACAAATTTTTCAAATAATAAATTATTCTAAACAATTATTTTCCCCTCAAAAGAGCTAATTTATATAGTTATTACCACTAAATGTTTTCATTTTACATCCCATAAAAATAAGTATTGCATTTATTTTTGTAAAAAAAAATTCTGAAAACCATGTGTCTCTTTCATTTGTTAGTATATCACATAAAATCCCAGTAAAACTGGTTGTAACAAGGCAAACTGTGGAAAAATGACAAGTGTATCAACTCTTTTGCAAGTCACTGTAAGTCTAAGAAAATTTTGACTTTTTCCCCACAAAACATGAACCGACTTTGCATGGAAGAATCATAGGATTATGGAATCACCGCTTACATTTTATCCTAAGTTTTTCAAATTTTAGGAGGTAAAGAACAGTTCAGATTTTACCTTCTTCTTGCACCCTCTCTACTGCTTTGGTGATTTCAGCTTTCAAAGCCTCCGTTTCATCTGCAGACACCGAGGCAGCCACCGGGAGGACTGTTAACCAGCACAGGACAAGCGTTTATCTTCATTTCCTATAAAAGATGGCGCCTAATGTCTGAGGCACTGTTCACAGAAAGATACTTACCCGTGAGCTGAGCCACAGCACTTCCTGCCAGGGCCTCGGTCGTAAGTGTGACAATGTCCTCTGTGGTAACAGTGACTATCTTGATCTCGTCCGAAGACCCAGCTTCGGCGCAGTCGTCGCCAACTTCTTCAATGGTTCCCCCCGTCAGCACCAGCCTCTTCATGCCGGCTTTGCCGTGGTGAACGGTCTTAACATGGGAGCGCAGGTTGTCCACCCGGTTAAAGCCACGGCCGCATTTATCACAAAGAAACGGTTTTTCACCTGGAGCCAGACGGACGAAATTGTACAAACCAGAATGTTTTCAGAGGAAGTAGCCTACAGATTTCCAGCGTTACTCTAAACTGAGTTTCGCAGCCAACTTAGTTCTTACCTGTGTGAATGATGATGTGTTTCGATAAATCCCCCACATTCACAAATGCCTTGTTGCACATCTGGCACTTGTGTGGTCGCACGTTGTCGTGGTGTCGAATGTGATTTGCCAACTGGCTGGACTGCACAAACCTGTTCAGGAATTAAGTTGGAACAGGTCAGTATTCCTGCCACAGGTTGGGCAGAGAGAACATAGCTGTAGAAGACCTACTCTTTATTACAGAAGATGAATTATTACATCATTAAACATAAATATGAGCCGATCCACTTTTTCCACTTCGATACAGATATCTGAGGTCTAGTATCGGCCGATACAATCGGATACAGAAAAGCTGAATCGACTTAAAACATTTTTCTTTTTTTAAATGGAGACATAAATGTACTGAATTACAAATTTATTTGCTAACTCTGTAACAGTACATCAAACTCAAGCACAAACTTGGTCAAAAATGTAAAATCAGCTCAACTTTAATTTGTTCAGTCAGCGTAATTAGGAGTATAACAGCCAATGTAAAATAAATAAATAAACTGAAACTGACTATAACAATAGGGTGACTACCTTGGTCAAACATGTAAAACTAAACTGCAGCAAACCTACTTTCAAATGGTTCAGAAAGTGACATTAGAAATTCTAAATATAATGTAAAATAAATAGTAAAGCATGATGTTGCTCAGATGCGACAGACTGGTGACCTGTCCAGAGTGAACCCCGCCTCTCACCCGGAACGTGGCTGGAGAGGCACCAGCACCCCTGCCGACCCCACTGGGACAAGGGTAACGGATATGGATGGATGGACGTTGCTCAGAGCACAAAACACAAATCTTGAATAGATCTACCCCTATTGTCACAATATCCGATCTAGAATTTTTATCAATATCTGGACCGATACAGATATTAATATTGGATTGCTGCATCTCTAACTAAACATGGGGATCAGAAAAAAAAACATGCTTACATTTTGTCCTTTTACAAAATATTTCAACATGTCTTTACTTTTCTGTTCTCTCTTTCACATCTATCGTCTTTGAAAAATCTCAGATTTCCAAGCTCAGTTAAACACAAAATAAAACACGCGCAAATTATTTCCACACTGACGGAGGGCTTAAATCTGACCTTTTGCCGCAGCGATCACAGACGTAGGGCTTCTCTCCGGTGTGCTGCCGGACATGAGCAATGAGGGAGCTGGCTTGAGTAAAAGCCTTGCCGCACACAAGACAGACGCAGGGTTTTTCTCCTGTAACACATACAACACTGTCTCATGTTGGTGGGAAATAATCATCATTAATTTGGGATTTCTTTGATGAATAAAGAAAATGAGAAAATGTTGCTGATAAAGCAAAAAAGTAACATTCCAGAACGTGACAGGATCACCTGTGTGAATGCGCTCGTGGCGCTGCAGAGCTCCGGGATCACTGAAAGCTCTCTGACAGTGCGAACACACGTATGGTTTCTCCCCGCTGTGAACACGCAGGTGTCTTTTCAGATTGCCTAAAAAATACACACCAACCCACAAAGGTGAGATCAGATGATTCAAAGAAACCAAACAATGATGCCAACTTTGTTTAAAAATAATATTTTAGAAAACGTAAACATATGAGATATTCAATTATGAAAAATGCTGATTTTATGAATACATATGTTTAACATTCCCCGCCCCTCCGAGTTTCTCAGAGTTTGGTTCATTGATCAATACACATACTAGGGGTGCACCAGTAAACTGGAATAAACTGGAATAATCTGAATAATATTCAGCCAATATGGGGGAATTTTTCTGCCATAATCCAAGAGCACACACTTTTATTCTGAAAGCAGAATTTCATGTCTTTTGTTCTCAAAACTCTTAATACTTTTGCTTAAATTTTTATTTTGAAAGCAGGACTTCATGTCTTTCTTCTCAAAACTTGTAATGATTGTACGCAAAACTTCTCGCGCTCAGACATGGAAGGCAGTTCCATGTTTCGTAAGCGAGCAGAGAGTCCGAGCAGAGACTAAGTGTGAGCCTGTAATTAAAGTTAGTCAGGTCGGATTGGGTTTCATCTAAACTCTTCTCAGGGAGCTAATTACAAATAAAATCCACAATTTATAGATTTTTGAATATCCTGTATTTTTAACCTTAAATTTCACATTTCAGCACTACAATGGTGTAAAAAAAAACATGATGAAGTTTCAGCAAAAACA
This sequence comes from Girardinus metallicus, assembly GCA_903067095.1. Classification (NCBI taxonomy): domain Eukaryota; kingdom Metazoa; phylum Chordata; class Actinopteri; order Cyprinodontiformes; family Poeciliidae; genus Girardinus; species Girardinus metallicus. The sequence continues at coordinate 16,063 of CAEGAE010003758.1, forward strand.
TCAAAGTTCCTAATAAAGATTTTGTTACTTTTTTTGTTTTTACTTATTTAAAAAATTATTCTTAAAAAAACAATTTATTTCTTTACCTGAAGTGGTGAACTGTTTGCCGCACTCCTTGCACTTCAGGGGCCCGTCTGCAATATGAATCTTTAAATGAGCTTTCAGATTTCCTACCTGATTAAAAAAATAAAATAAGACATGCTTCACAACAAGCTGCAGATGTAATTATCTTACTTTATAATGCAATACTGTCACCTGGTTGAAGCGTTTGTCACAGTGCGGACACTTGTTGCCTTTCTCCGTATCATGCGTCTCCAGGTGTCGCATCTTGGCAGTGGGGTCGGAGAAAGCTTTGTCACAGAAGTCACAGTGGTATGGCTTCTCCCCGCTGTGCACCAGCTGGTGGCGCTTCAGATTCCCTGAAGTGGTGAAAAGCTTGCCACAGACGTCACAGCTGTAGCGCGCTTCACCCGTGTGCCGTTTCCGATGCAGGTTAAGCAGGCTGACCTGCCGGTAGCTCTTCCCACAAGTGGAGCAGCAGTACGGCTTCAGGGGGCTAAACGGGGTGACGATGGTGCGACAAAGGATATGAAGCTGACTGAGTAGAAAGAGGTGGGAGAATGTATGAAAACGTGAAACTCACCTGTGTGTTTTCTCGTGGGCTTTGCAAGCGGCAGGGTCAGAGAAAGCCTTGTTGCAGTCCCGACAGCTGAATGGCTTTTCTCCAGTGTGGATACGCATGTGTCTCTTGAAATTACCTGTGTGGGTAAATTTCTTCCCGCAGTCCTAAAAGAATACAAGAAAAGAGCTAACATAAAAAAACGAGACATTGAAACTGAATGATACAGTGTGCAAAACTCAATGGAGTTTAAACTAACAAATAGCTTATTTTTTTTATCTGACATTTAAAAAAATAAAATAAAATCTTCCGGCTGACTCAGTTTCATAGGCAACTAAACTTGCAACATTTGCCACATTTTTAGCTGGTGCAGTACACATTCTCTGCACGATGCCAAATAACCCAGGCCCTTTGAAAAACCTGTTCCCCCTCTCGCCTGTGGTGGCGCTGCACAAAGAATTAATGAAGACAACAACACGAAAACCTCTGAAGAAGACATTGAGCGCAACTTCCTTCTTCACATAATGTAAACAAAAATGGAGTAGAGTTAGATTGTACGATTTCTCTTTTGCCTTTGGTAAAATACCAGGAGCAGTTGCTCCTGCTTACACTCTAGATGAGAGCTTTGATTGTATTCACCCAGAATGTCCTGCACTATAGTCCATTCTTGCTTTTGGAGCGGTCTCCGGTCCGCTTGACGTTCAGTGTTCACTTCAGCTGAATAAAGACCCATGTTTTTAGAACCTGAGTTTGCTTTTTCTGATCCTCATCAGAGTTTGATTATGCATTCACACCTCCCCGAAAGAACTGAACTTTCTAGCCTGTGAATACACCCTGACTGACGTCTGCACACAGTTGATAGATCAGCATGAAGTAATGCATATTTGTAGAAGTAAAATTAGACATGGTTTTCAATGTTTTTAAACAAATAAAATTCTAAAAATAGCTCTCAGTATAAATTCTAGCAGGATGAGGTTACATAACAATATCCCAAAAACTTTAGCTCTTCTCAATCCATCATCTGAAACATTAACCAACTGTCCACATCAAATGTAAAGCCAGTGACGGAGAACATTAATCAGACAAGCAGGAAAGACACCCACAGTGGCTCTGGAGGAGTTGGAGAGATCCAAAACTAAAGTGTGAGAATTTATTAACATAATCATTATTTCTAATGCCCAACTCTTCATGGAAGAGCAGCAAGACAAAAAGACAGTGAGAGATCCAGTTTGCCATCAGGTGTTTAGGGCATACATTAAAAAAGGTGCTCTGGTGTAGAATTGCTCAGATTAATGCATATTCATGCGTAACAATGGCCCAGTCAAAGTCCAAACTTGAATGCAGCGGGGAATCTGCATCGATACCTAAAAATTGATGCTCACAGACGTTCCTTATCCAGTCTGACTGAGCAAACCATAACAGACAAAAAGCCATTAAAGACATCCAGAGCTGGTAGACTCATAATGTGACCTGTGAACTGGAAGGCAGTTTTAATTGGCTTGACCAAGTTGAAAATAACTGCATGACATTTTTCTTTTAGATTTTTAGTTATTAAAAAATTTGGGAAACCACGATGTAATTTTCTTCCACGTCACAATTACCCACAACTTTGTTTTGTACTTTCATTTAAATTCCCAATAAAATACAAAAGTTTAAGTTGGACGAATAGTGTTAAGAAAGATTAAAGGCAGACACGGTCAGAACGCCACTTCCTACAAAAGCATTATGTCTCACCCCACATTTGTGCGTCACCGAGCTGTACGGCTTCGATTCGGTTCGGTTGCTCATAGATGATGCCTGAGTTGGTCTTCCGTCTTCCTCGCTGTCTCCTTCCCCTTGCAGTTCAATGTCATCTTCTGCCTCTTCGACCTCCTCTGCCTCACTGGCCTCCCCATCATGTAGTTCCTGTCTGTCAGCCGCCTCTTCGTCCTCCCTCACCCTTTTCTCCTTTTTTTCCTTTGACGGACCTTCGTCTTCTGAGTCATTTTCTGGAAAGATTATAATCAAAAGCATGCAAGACATCTTGTCTTATAATCAAAAGACAAAACGTAAAACAGTTCTATGCTATACAATTTTGTCCCGAGTTTAGACAGGGTTTCTGGAGGTTTCACCAACTCAAACTAAAGACTATTTCAGACCATTATGAATTAAATTTAAGACTAATGTCATAACAATGTGCATATATAAATGTGCAGCGAGAAAATAAAAAACTACATAATACATATGAGATTAAATAGTCTTGCCATGACAATACCTGTAATTAACGTATTCAAGGCCAAATTACATTTTTTTAATAAATTTAAGAGACTTTTAAAGTCTTAGATTCATTAAGACCTTAAAGTGACTTAATGACACTTTAAGGGCTTAAGGGGTCATTAAGACAATTTAATGGCGCTTGATTTAAGATGTAATGTGCGGACAGCCTAGTAAATATCGAAGGAAGCTGGTACAAGCACACAGCTCACCAGGTGAACTCCTACGTCGAGCAGGTTTTCTGATCCTTCTTCCACGCGAGTTCAAGTAGCTGCCTGAAGATCTCGACTGCGGTTCTGCAGATAAATGACCCAGTTTTAAGATTTGCTATGTGCAAATTTATGGACCTTAAAATCTCATAAAAATGTTTTTACTGGGTGAGTAGTCAGCATCCGAGGGGTCGTCCTGAAATCCTGTCGCGTTCGCCAAAGAGCCCTCCTCTTCCTCCTTCACCGACACCGTCTTCTGTGCAGAAACTTGAGAGCTTTTGGGGGGTCTTCCCCGGCCCGGATGCTTTCTGATGGGATTTGGCATTGAAGCGGCTTGCTGCGGATCAGCAGAAGTGTCTCTATTCACATCCTCACTCTGTTGGTTCTTGAGATCTTCTGTCGGTGTGCCAGAAGGAAACTCCTCCGCTTGTGCTGCAACTTCTGACAGCTGATTTTCTTTCTGTTCTCTTCCATCTGCCTTTTCACCTGGTTTGTTAAGAAATATGAGACCAGATCTGTTAGGGTATAAGGATATGATGGAAAAACAAAGATTCAAATTAAGCTGCAGACTGTAAGATGACCTCATGTAAAGACAAAAATGTACACGCATTTGTACCTTTACATTTCAGATTAAACAGACATAGTCAATACAAAATGCAGTTTTCAAATACTCCTTCTACTGTTAAAAGAAAAAAGCTATTCACCAAATCCTGCCTCCTTGTGAAAAAGTAATTTCCTCTTGTGCCGCGCTGAGCAGCAACAATGGTGATAACTGGCATCAGTGTGAACAAACTGTTCTTTATAGGACTGCTTTTAATTCAGCAGAATTTGAGGGATTGCAGGAATGAATCGAATTTCCTGACTTTTCTGGACTTTGAGTGGGCCAAAGCCCAGACTTTTTTAAGGCCACTTAAAGCCAAGTGGTCTCGAGCTTAAAACCACCAGACGAACATTCATCTACAGATGTTATATCCTGTGTTATTTGGACTCTTTGCTGTTATTTCCCTGTATTGATATCTTTTTTCCTTCATCCATTTACTTTATTAAGCCTCACTGACTCCCTTCCTAGCTCTAGACAGTTTCCCTCTTGGTTCCTCTTTCCCTCTTCTTTGTCCACCTCACTGGTCTCTCCTCACACCTGCAACCCATTAGCCAATCAGCCCAGGCCTTTTGTTCCAGAATTCACCCTCACAGTATTTAAACCCTTCTCCTGCTCACACTCCTTGCTGATTCCTCCTGTTAAACCCTGTTTATCCTGCCTGGTGCTGCTACCTCCCTGTTGTTCCTGTTAATGTAGTTCTGCTCTACATTAGAGCAGAACTACTTTAGTTCTGCTCTAATGTTGTAAGTTTTTGTAAGTACAGAAACTTACAACAAAAACTTGTTTTGTTTTTTCATTAAAGCTTTCAACATGATCCATGTTGCAACTCTTTTCTGCATTGTGGTTCATCAACAAACTCGCTCTTCATGATAACAGGATTTTCTGGCACAGGGCAAAATTTAGGGTTCCATCAATCAAACCAAGTCATCTGATGTAAAGAGGCATAATACATCAAATGCAACTGTTACTGCAATCGGTATTCATCGTATTATTTATCATGATAAATTTCCTATAACAAATTGTCCGTATTGTCAGGATTGTTAGTTTTACTATTTTCTCCACTGTCTGTTCAACGAAAGTGTCAAATATTAACACAATTGAAAATATGACAAAATGTAGTTATTTTGTGCTGTTTAGTGATATAAACTTCTTTATATGACTGTCTTAAAGAAGTGTATCATCCCAATACTCAGCAGTAGCTTTAAAACTCATATTGTGCAGCCTTAATCGGATTATTCTCAGCTTCTCAAACACACACACAAACATTCAAATATTTAAAGACCTGGTTGATCATCAGGAAGATCCAGAGTTATGATGGATGGAGGTTGATTTGACATTGACTGATACGCAGAACAAGCATTTATGATTTCCTGCATCTGCAGAAAGTGGGCAACAGACAGTACGTCCTCAATATTGTTGGGATTTAAGCACAGTTTGGAGGTGTACATAAAGTCCAGGACTTGACCCAAACCTGCAGGAGGAAAAAAAAAAAAACACAGAGAAATACAAGATTTGGCTAGGAACCGATGACGAATAAGCAGCCGTAGTTGCTTCTAAAATAGTCAGAATGTTTCCACGTCACAACCGGATCCTACCAGCGGCATTGCTGATGTCCAAATGCACCACATCCTTCTGGTCCAGGAAAAGGGTGCGGAAGTAGACGCTGCATGCTGCCAGCACGGCTTTGTGGGCCTTGAAGTCCACGCCATCCACCACGAAGGTGCAGTCACAAAGCAGCCCCTGCTTACGCTGCCGGTTGAGCTGCTCCAGAACCTCCCCGCTGTGCCACGGGAACTCCATTGCTGTCAGGGTCAAAGGACGAAGACGGAGCTCAGCAGCTGTGTATCTGAAGCAACAAAAGAAAGGCTTAAGCTTCTTAATTTTACCTCAAATAATTTCAGTTAATGTGAATTGATCACCCTGTATAAGTCTATACTTATAAAAGAAAAAAGCTGGATGGTATAAATTTGAATAAAAATACACAACAAAGACAAACAAATGCAAACATATAGTAAATATTTCTAAAGCAAAAAATATATATATAAGTTAAAAAAAAAGACAAGTTTAACAAATGATTGAAAATAGGGAAATAAAACAGATATACATCTAAGTATACATACTAAAAAGTAAAATGTAACCTAAAGAACGCAGGTAGACAAAAATGCAGGTAACTGACTAAATAAATTTTACATTGGGAATCATTTAAACAGCCAACAGAGGAGCAAAAACGATTGTTGACCAATCACTACTCTGAACACCTTGTAGTAACTCTATTCATAATCCATATCACACAATTACTGGAATGAATACACGTTTTCTTTAGTTTTTTTATAATAGTGAAAGTTTTAACAAACAATAACAACACATTACAGCCAACAAAAGCATAGAGCGTAATGTGAGAAATGCCAGCAAAAACACCAGTGGCAAAACACTAAAGTTCAACTTTTGTCCTGGTGGTTAAGCACATGAATACAGCACATTCAAGTAAACAGATTAGGTTTGACAGTGCAACGCATCGATTACAATTCCTCCATCCTAGCAGCTTTGCTATCAGGGATTAATTTAGCGTGCCTACATGCATGTGTAGTGAAGGAACAAGATGTCGGAGCGGAGAGTCAGGCCTGTCCTCCTGTCTTGTTGTTTTCACGGCTAGCTCCGACTTTACGCCCTCCTTCAGCGCCATTATTGCATGAGAAGAAAAATTCCATAATTACCTATTTCTTACGACCTCTTCACTTCGGCTTCGCAGTAGTAGTTGACGTGGTAGTGTCTGGTTTCTAACTCACGAGAAAAAAACGGGCCCAATCGAGTTTTTCGGTGATCGATCCTTTCTTGCGTAGAACATCTGCCGCCATCTTCTTCTCTCTGATCGATTGATAGGGACCAACCGGATGTGCCAGACGAGCAGGCGCAGTAGGAGCATTTGTTAGGCAAACAATGACCACAAGATGGCGCACAATGATTAGTCATGTATATATA
>CAEGAE010003759.1:0-13120 GCA_903067095.1 Girardinus metallicus
GACTTGTTCACTGATGACTGCTGTGCAACCCTGGATGGTCCAGATGGACGCAGTAGTGGATGGGTGGTGGACGGCCAGTACGTCCCAACATGGCTGTGACGTCAGCAAGGAGGAAGTGGAGTCATGTTTTGGGCCGAAATCATGAGGAGAGAATCATTGGTCGGCCCCTTTAGGGTCCCTGAAGGTGTGAAAATGACCTGGACTTTCTGACTGATCACTTTCTTTCATTTTAAGTGAGTAGGTGAAAAAAGACTGATTTCTCCTCTGCTGCCAAAAACACTTTGTTGAAACACTTTTTACCACAGAATTATGGAAATATGTTTCATGCAGAACCTTAGCTTCAAGGAATGGAGCAACATAAGGCTGAAGGACGGAGACAGAAAGCAGGTCAGGCCACATCTACAACACAGCTGCCATGATAAAACATGAAGCAAGAAGAAGTGTTGTTTTACTGCAGTTTTTACTTTCTGCCTCACACTTTCCTCCAGCTTTTGACTACAGCTGCCATCTGATTGTTTATCAGTATTTTAATGTCTTTCATTATCTAAACTTGTAGCCAGTGGCTGATTTTGATACGGGCCATATGGGCAGTTGCTCGGGGTGGCGTCAGAATTGGGGGGCTCATGAGCATCAGGTAAAAAAAAAAATCTTTCAGTTGTACCATAGATAAAGTTTTCTCTGCGTAAACAGTGAATATGGAGTTGAGAGTAGGGATAGTATTTTACCTATTGTGTGTGTTGAGAATGCAACACAATTTGTCCTGACCTCTAATATAGACAATATTTTGCATTTTGGTTCATAAAAGGCCGTGGCTCTACAAACAAAATTACAGCAACTATTTCTAAAGATATTTCAGAGTTTACAGTTTACAGAAACACAGTGTATCTGAGTGAAATGTTCAAACATACTGGACATACAGTATATTTGGGCAAGATGCAAAACAGTATTCAACTGACAGACAGTTACGTATTAAATTTATACTATACAGAAAAGCACAACCAGAATTATGAAGTTGAATTGTCTTTTTCTGTAAAGTCTAAAAATAGTTGTTCAGTTTATCTAAATAGTGGTGGTTCACAAAAATATATATTTTTTAATTATAACTGAATGCAAGTCTTTTGGGTGAATGTTTCAGTCTTTGGGTGTTCGCTAACTACAGCAGGACTGTTTTTGTTTTTATTGCATTTATAATTTGTCACTATGAGAAAAGCGTCTCCAGCATCAATGTTCTGCATCAAAATATGTTTTCCAGGTGTTTTAAAGTTTTTTCTTTTCAATACCAAAAGGCTTGTAGATGAACGCTGACATACTGTCATTTGTCACTGTAGGGTAGAATTTAGTTTAAATATGTTAACAATCCCAAACTAATTATAATGAAAACATGCTTCATTTTCACTAAACAAACCATTTTAAACCAATTCTAATTGAAGCAAGACTTTGCTGTGATCTGTTAAAATTGGTCCCTATCAATAGTTCTTCAACCCTTCTGGACATGTCCTGAAGTTTTTCTTTGGACAAATTATTTTTTTATTTTATTTTTTTCACATTTTATTTACGGTAAATTCCATACACTTTACGGCACTGTCTTAAAAAATGAGGAAAAAGTTGGTATTTGCTGAACATAAGAACAGCAAACCTTTTAAAACTGTCTATAGTTGGTAAAAAGATTCCTAAAGATCCAGTTAGAAATTGGTTCTTTGCTCCGTTGGTTTAAGTAAATGCCACTCCTTCCTCTGCCTGTTAAAATGTAACATTCACTATTTGATCTCCAGCCAGTCACTGTCTGAATGTCCTGACTCTGAGACACTGTACATGTACAGCTATCTGCTACACGATGATGCTGGTTCGTAAAGTTAACACCTGAATGATGCATGGGCATCTGACTCTGTAAAAATGTTAAAGCAAAATATGGAACATTTACATCACCATCATGTTGTTGCATAAATTGCAGCAGGTCTTCGTCTGTTGCTCTTAGATTGCTGCGCTAATTTGAGTGGTTTCACCAACTCAAATGAAAGACTTTTTAAGACCATTTTTCTTCTGGGGATTTGTTCCTAGTTTTGCCGTGACGTTCCACAACAAGACTGTGATAAATTTGTAGATTCTTATTGTTAGAATGTTGTGACCATATAATTTTGAATGCATATTCTATGCTTTTTCTTGAGTATCAATAATATGCAACAGTAAATATCTTTTTAACCAGAGCAAAATGTAGAACATACAACATATTAGAATTATTAAACTATACACATATTGTTATATGTAAAATACTCTGATATGTTCTTTGAAAGCATCAAACACCTCTGGAAGTTCTACTTAAATGTTGTGACCTAATGACGTTACATAATCTAATGATCAGACTGATGAAGATTCACTCACATCTGCATGCTAAATGCTTAGTGTTAACTTGTTGATCCTTAATTCTGAAAAACTATTTAAGTAACAAAAAGATGATAATCCATAATGAAACAGTGAAGCACTGTGGAATTTACAGTTTTCATCATTTTATTGAATGCTTACCAACCCATTGAATAAATTATATTATCTGAGTTCATTTATTTCTATGTGAATTCATGAAATAGATTAATTACACACACATCAATGTTTAAAAGCCTTTTTTCCTGCTAATAAATATATTTTTTTGTTTACAGCTATTAACAGCAGGACCTTTAAAATTAGAAAATTACATCAGACCAAAAAAAATAAATAAAACATGTTTAATATGTTCTTAATGTCTGCTTAAAGGTTGTTATTTTCAAAATGGGTGTTTAATCTGTCAAACGGGATTCATCAAGAAATATATTCTAATTTATTGAATATGACTCTGTAAGAAACACGGAGACATCAAAAACACAACAAATATACTTCATGACAGAACGTACTGCTCCGGAGAATTTGTTTCTTCACATTCACACAAATAAAACACAAAGTTATTAGATACTCCGACATACTGTACAAAATACAAAATAGTGTGTATTAAACTTTTGTGAGTATAAAATGTTATTCTTGAAGCTGAAGTATGTAAGTTTTGTTGAAAATGTAATTATGTCATTGATAATAACAGATAATTATTAATAAATGTCATTAATAATGACGGACAACCTGTGAAAAAAAAATAAACAACCTCCTCTGCCTTCTCCCAGTACTCCCAGTACTAACTCAAAAATACACCACTTTGTGAGAAACAGCCAATCATAGCCAGGAGGGTCTTAGTGTTGTCAATCACTCTTATAAGCGCCGCTCATGCTCTCCCCCCTGCTTTCTGCTATGCTACATCTGATCCATCACAACACAGCCAGCCGCAAATGCTAGAGCTAGTTAGCATATCTGGTGGCGAAAGGGATTTTCTGTACCTGTAAGTTGTTTCTCTGCTATTAGCACATTTAGCAGCGTGTACACGAGTTGACTGACAGTGCTAAGACCTTCCTCTTGGTTCTGATTCGTTGTTTCTGACCGGGTCTTTTCTTCAAACTGCAGTTATAGCTTATGGAGAACATGGAGATAGAACCTTACACAGACTATCTGTCTCATAATAAACTTCACAGCGTGGGGACAGCTTTAATAAATATAGAAAAAAAAACATTTGTGTAAGAGTTACATCCTGCACCTTTAAATACCATGTTCTGTTTGTTTACAGTGAATAAACAAAAAAATGTGTGAAATGCAGGCCGAGTGTAACGAAGGACGTTCAGAAAGCCTGAGAAACTGGTGATCAATACCATCTTAAAAGAAAACAAGAATGTTTGATTCCCTGTAAGGCAAATATGAAACTTTATGAAACTTGAATGCCTAAAAGTTTGAAAGTACTGTCAATAAACAATCACAAAAAAATACTAATTCTATATATTTTTCTGTTTTTTTCCCCGTTGAGTCTAACAAACACTCTGGACCAGGGCCCTTTACCAGGCTCAAAAATTGATTACAATTTTATTAACACTGCAGTAAAAGCTTCCAGTATGTCAAGACTGAATTGTTTGAATTTTAAGCAGGGTGAAAGCGGCGGCGCTCAGAGGGAGGCGATACTGTGACAGCGAAAGCCAGAGGGAGGCATTATTGTCTTTGTGTCCCTCAGTGGCTCCGCCGCAGCGGATCAGCATAAAAATAAAATCAGATTAAATGCACATGACAGGAGACAGAAGTTTCCAACTGGAGTCAAGAGCATGACAAGACTCAGTGATTCATAGTGACTGCGTGATTTATTTGGTCTTGCTAGGAGCGGCGGGGCCAGCTGGGAGTTTTATAATTCCTTTCTCCATCATTCCTACAGCCATCAGTCAAAGCCGCGGAGAGCCGGGGCCGGGCCGTGAACGCCCAATAAATGAGCTGTTAATGCTGCCAACTTAGATTTGCGGTCTTTTCTTAGGAGTTGCGTTTTGAAATTCCCGTTTCATCCGTTTAATAAGACAGAAAAGCCTGACTTATTTTCTGCCTTTTTTGTTCTTTTCCCAAGCAGACGAATCGCATCCAGGACGGGGAGAGAGATCAATCGTCAGCTTACAGCATGATGAGAGTGAGATGGATTTATTGGATCTGCACATTTTATTCCAGCACATTCAGTTCAGAGTGCAGCAGTTTTTATTTTGCATATACAGAAACAGCTGCTGAGACTCAAGCAAGCAGGACTGGCTAGTTTACTCTTTGACTTTGAGACGTCTGACAGCCCTGGTGAACGATTCAGCTTAAACTTGCGTTTAAACTTTGAACTTGTTAAAGTTCTACTGTACAATGTATTGTACAGTAAATTGTTCTGTCCCTGATGTCCCTGGATGCCACAAAGCTAGAAGAACATATTTAAATAGTTGAAAAATGTGTATTATTTTTGGCTTGAAGAGCTTTAGTAACATCGGCTTTGGTCAGAGACTCAAAAATTTGGCTTAAATAAAAGCCAACAGGATCCCCTTTTAAGATGATGTCAAACTCAAGCTGCATTTCCATTGGTCATTTCATTTTGCAATTTGATATTTCAAAAATAAATTTGCCTAATGGAAACACTGCAATTTTGAAAAATCTCCAGATTTTCCATAAAAAGTTTTGGCGTTAGGATAAGGTGTGTTTTTTTTTTTCTATTTTTTACTATATCAAAACTGTCTTATTTCACAAAACTGCAATGGAAACAGTTTATTCACATCACATAAGTCACATGATCAACAACTGGACGTTACTACTGCAAAAACCACAAAGAAGACGACGACAGGAAGTGGTAGGAGGATGATGTTTTTTAATTACTTATTACGGACAAACTGTGATTTTAATTGCATCTCTTATTTAATGGAAACACCGCGATTGCAAAATTGTTTTACCAATGTTAGCGGCATATCAACAAAGTTGTGTGTACATTTGTAATGGACCTTTGACACACGTCTGTAGGAGCTTAAACCAGACATACACACACTGTTTTCTCACAAAACAGATTTTATCCGAAAGGGTTGTTAACTTCATGAGCTAATAAATGACCAAGCTACCACTTTGGATGGGCATTCATCAGAAAATATTATCTAGTGACATGTATCTTTTTAAAAAATGATGATTAGGCTTTGCCACCCTGATTTGTCTTTTCAATGAGAACAGTTTCTTTTAAAATGTTTAGTAGTTGCTGATTTCCAATGTATTGACAATGTTTTTCATTACAAAATCGAATTCTATGATCTCAACAGGTTTTACTACAAGATGTCTATAAAGTTGCACCTATAGTAGGAAAGACCGAAGCAAAATGTTGTGACCGTTTACAGAGCAGCTCCTGAAATTAATCTGACTGAAGGAAAGCGATAGCAGGCTGACTATGCTTAGATCCATTAAGCAATACCATTGTCTGTTTTGTAATGTTTGTAAAGGACTTGGTGTGAAGAACAATCGCTAAATAAACAAATAAATAAGTAATCAGAGCTGAAAACCAATGATTTCTTATTGCATTTCAGTCCTTGGTTAGCAGGATATGTTTGTTTTTTGTATTCAAAGTGTTTTGTCTTTACTTATTTATTTGTAGTCCTAAAATAGAATGATCATATTTGCAAGACACTGTATGTCATATGAGTCCCTGCAGGCTGACAGACCTAAACAGAGTGTGATATCCTCATAACAGACTCAATCTTGCTTCAGCAGAACCAAGCACACGGAAAGTGTTAGAATTAGGGCCTAATTTGTCTAACATGGAGTAAAGGAAAGAGGACAGAAAGCTGCACCTCCCCACCAGCACAAACATGCATCTCATGCGCCCTCTGTAGCTTTAGTATTCTGTTTTAAGCTCAAAGATTCCCCACCAGCTCTTAGTATAATCTAATACTGACTTGACCTCCTATCAATAATTCATTTAGCCTAGATTTTTTTTTTTTTTTTTTGCAGTGGCTTATGAGCTAAAAAGTTTCAATTTACAGAGTTAGCACTTCTGGTGAGGCAGACTTTAACTTTAGATGAGTTACATCCTCTGTTGTACTGACAAATAAATCCAGGCTGTTGGTTTTACTTCCTCCTTCCTTACATCAGGCTTTCACATGATAAAAAGTAAATAAGATCAAATTTAGCTAGATCTTCTGCAAACACTATTGTTTAAGGGTCCTTAAAATAATCAGCTTAAAGCTAGAATTGCATAATTTCCAAATTCTTCAATACTAACCGTGGTCTTTAAGCATGCTGGGCTGTGATATTACTATATGAGTTATTCATTTCATGCTAATACATATTTTGGTGCCACTGTGTGAGTAATAACATATTTTAATGCGAGCTCATCTTAATTAGTTGAAAACTAATTTTGACTCATTTTTAAATTCCTCAAACTAAACCTGGTTTTCCAACATTTGCAGTTCATGCTGTACATTAATTAATCATTGCATCATTTTTATTAGTAATTGGTAATATTTTTATTTGTTCATTTTCACAGTTTTTACTTTTTATCCAAATACAATCATTTGTGGTTAAAAACCCCCCCAAAACTGCATGGCTATTGTGTCCTGATAATCAAGTCGTGCCTTGACTTGGTAATTTTGATCTATAGTAAATTATTCATTTTGTTAATAATTGCCTTTGATATTGATAGCCATTTTTTGCATAATTTTCTCTGCTTTAATTAAACTAATAGTTAATGTTTGCCACTTTTAAGGACGTTTTGATGGAACTATCTTGCTTAAATGGGTTAATATAACATTTCTTTAGCTTTTTTTGTACAGAAAACTTCAAGACCTACAAAAAGTTGAATTTCAAAGCTGTATTATTTTACAGCAGAGGCCAGTAGCAAGAAATGTAGAAAATGTTCACCCTTTTTTCCCCAAAAAATCTCAAAACAAGTTGACAAGTTACAACTTTTTCATAGGTTCAGGAGGCGAGGCGAAGTCGTTGCAGTTTTGCTCTACATTCTTTGTACTTGTAAACTCACAGAATTTATGAGAACCCAGCCTCTAAGAACTGAAGCAAACAGATTTTTTTTGTTGTTTCTTTACAGTGTAACAGAAAACAAACTGTAGGTGTTAGGAGTGTGTGGGAGATTTATATGTGTGCTTATAAGACTTGGCGAGTAAAAGAAATGATCTCATTATGCAGCAGGTTTTGTTGCTGTTAAATGTTCCAAAGAGGATTTTTATTCAGGACAGAGTGTTAGCTTGACTATTTCACAGATACACATAGAAATATAGAAAAACGCTGCAGGAAAATGTGCAAGTGTTCACATTTCTGTGTGTGTGCTTGTGTGTAGGTGTTTGACAGGGCAGCATATGGCCAGCCCTGCATGTAGTGAAATATTAATAAAAAGCAGTGTCAGCAAAATAACCTATGTGTGTATGGGTGTGTGTGTGATTGGACAACAGTGTGTCCTCGAGTGTGTGAGAGCATCCCATCGGGAGCAGAAATCTGCCGGACATGGACAACTGGGCATGACAAGCTCCCACTGTGACACACAGAAACGTGCTGTCTCTCCTCTGTCCGTGCCAACATGTCCAGTTAGCTTCATCTACTGGTGAGACTAAATGCGTCTTAAGCTCTTTTTTTTTATCCCAAGACAAAGGAAAACATCTTGTTTGAAATTCTTCATCATAACTGAACTATTCAGGATGTATTAGAAGAAAGAAACAAGGCAGATTAAGTCAGAGACGTTCATTTCCTCCCACTGTCTCCTATGAATCTCACACACACACACACACACACACACGCACCCCCACGCACACACGCACTCATCCTCCATGATGGGCTACAGCCAAATCTGTTCATGCAGAATCACTTTAAGGACAAATAAATATTTTGTCAGCATTTGCTATTTTTAACAAATGTCATGCTCCCCTCATCTTTTGTGACTCATAATAAAGACACTGGACCCAAGATGTAAATTCGTCTCCACACTAGAAATGCTAGTCTGGGCACTAGCTTCCTACTCTATTACCTTTGATTCAAATCACGTATCACATTAACAATCAGCAATAAAGTTAATTCCTGAACTGTTTTAGAATTGTCGCCTGCCTGTAGTTTTAGCGAAGGCAATGAAGGAAGTGAACGGCAAAGGAAGCGTGGCCAGTCCATGTTGGCCACACTTCCAAATATTGAATCAATATTAGTAATCATGTCTTTTCTCTTTGCTGGGGAGGATGGTTGTTTACAGCGTAGTCAATTTCCGGTAAGCTTCATAGCATCGAATTAGCGCACTAATACGTCACTGACAAAACGTTAGCGATTGGGTAAAATGTAAAACTTTGGCAGAGTCCACACCTTCAGGAAAGGCCGAGAGCCCAGACCTTCTGAACGAAGCGAAGAACAAAGAGCTGGTTTTAACAGGAAATAGAAATCAGATTTTAACTACGTCCAGCTCACAAAATGAAACAGTTCATGATTTCAGCTTTATAAGAACAAGATGAGATTTGGACAATATGTTTTTTGTTTGATTTTTAAGAATTTACTCTTAAAAATTTGTTTATGTAATGTGCTCCATTACATAAACAAAATACAGTTATGTGGCCCCGGACTCTTTATTTGGGAGGGATCGTCTCGAATAACCATGAAAACAGAGTTCAAATCATCAGTCCAACTTATTAAAGCCAAATAAATGATAACATTGATTAGGAACAACAGAGAAATAGTTTACCGTTTCAGAGTTGGACCACCACCAGGCGTCTTTAACGGACAACACAAAGATTTCTGCTCCTTTGGGCTGTTAAACGAGCTACGCCTTAAAGAGGGCGCTAC
Organism: Girardinus metallicus; assembly: GCA_903067095.1. Lineage (NCBI taxonomy): Eukaryota > Metazoa > Chordata > Actinopteri > Cyprinodontiformes > Poeciliidae > Girardinus > Girardinus metallicus. Next base: position 9,160 of record CAEGAE010003759.1, read on the forward strand.
CCTGTGTGTGTGTGTGTGTGTGTGTGTGCATGTGAGGAGCTAAAATAGATAGAGGAAAAACACAGATTCATTTATCTAAAACAGTCATGTTCAATATGGGGACCGTTTGTCAGATTATTGCTACCTTTTGAAAATAACCATTTGAAGTTGCTGTATGTAGCTTTTATAAAAATAAATGTTTTTTGCATATTTTTTTGTGTAAAGTCATAGATAACATTACAAGAATAAAGTTGTAATATTATGACTAGTTTCGTAATACAAATTTATTATCATAATTATGACTTTTTAGTCATAATTTTATGACTTTATTCTTGTAAATTTTTTATTTTCTAAGCCAGGCCCTGCTGCTCTGTAAGTACCTGCATTGACAATTAGAAGTTTGCATTTTAATGATTTAATGTCAAATTTAATAAATTATCTATTAAATAAATTATTTAAGCATTTATATATTGTATTGTATTATAATGTATTTAATTCATGGTGTTTTTAATGACACATTAATATAATTTTGTCCCTTTTAACCCTCCATAGTGCGAAAGATGCTGAAGAAAAGCATCATAATGTTACCACTTATAATACAGAGGGATGCAGGCAATCTGCTCGAGGTTTCCTTTAACTAGGTCTTTCTTTTTGCTGATTTTCCATAAAGGCCAGATTTTTTGATTGCCTCACAAATAAATGTATTTGATTAGATCCCCCCATGAGAGCTGTGGACCACAGGCCTCTTGGCTTCTTTTCTGATTATTGCTGTTTGTTCACTAATGTTCTCTAATAAACCTTGGAGCCCTGCACAGAACCGTTGGATTTATACTGAGATGAAATTACTCTCAGGTGGACTCTGTACGTTAATAAGATAACTTTTGAAAGTCGTTGGTTGCACTGACTTTTTTTTTTCAGATATATTGAAGTTTGGTTGTCATGTGATCAGTTTGACTTCTTTTTCAACTAATCAAGGAATCGGTTATACTAAAGGAATTACAAAACAAAATTCCTGAAGTTTTTTTTTACGTATCCTATTAGTGTTGCATTCAGAATTGTTGTCTGAGTGTTAAGGTGAGACCAAACCAATTTACTTTGCTCAAAGCCGTAATGCTCGAGTGGAGTTTTACGGCTTTCTCCATGGTTCTCTACTTAATATACAAACAAAACTTTATAATAAATTTCTTTGGGTTTATTTCAAATGTAGTGAGCATAAAAAGGAAAAAGGAGGAAAGAAAGGTAGACAAAGCTTAAAAGGGAAGAAGATGGGAGTAGAGGAGAATAAAGCCAAAACCATTAAAGTCTGCCTCCAAGAAGAGAGAAAACAAAACTGAGAAACAACAAATGTGAACAAATAGTAACAGTTATAATTGAAAAGTACACAAACATTTATTTATGAAATATTTTGTTGAACATACAGATTAAACCAAGCCAAAAGTTAAGTTTCAATCACAATCTCATCTGCTCATTCCCTCTCTCACTATTCCCCCCACCGTCTTCTGTAATGCTAACGCTACAGCTAGCAGAGCCTGTTGTGAATGCTAAAGCCAGTTAGCATGGCCACAGATGACAGTGGATAAACAGTTTTCCTGTAACGGTAAGTTGTGTCAATGCCATTAGCACATTTAGCAGCTACTACATGAGGATGATTGACAGTGCTAAGACCCTCCTCCTTGCTCTGGTTGTTTTTGGTCAGGACCAGTGCATTTCTTTAAGTTGTAATAGCTGCTCAGGGAGGAAGTGGAGGAGATTGATCTTTTCACATTTTAACAGTGTCACAACATAGCGACAGTTTAAACAAATATGTAGCAAAACATATATTTTTAATAAAAGTTACATACTGCAGCTTTAACTCTGTGAAAAATAATATTTCTGAACTACAAAGTTAAACTTTGTCCTTATGACTCGGGGGCGCTTTAAGAGGTCACCACATGCTACATGAGTCATCTGTGAATATTCAGAGCAAATATAATCGCACCCTGCTCCGGACAAAATCCTGACAGAAGGAACTGACAGTGACAGCTGGACATCCATCTGCTCTCAGGGCAGCACAGACATGGCAGACCAGCAGAAATAGCAAAGGAACAATGAGGAACTGGAGGAAGACATGACGATTTCCTTAACGAGGTTGAAAACTGACCACTGCGTGTAAGGTTGCCATTTTGAGTTATGTTGTGTTCTCTCCATGGTTTGATCCTCTGTGATCCGTAGAAGCAGTTGGGATCTGACAGGAGGGGCTTAGCAGGCCAATTAGCCTCACACGTACAAAGTGAAGTGAAAATGTCAGAGAGTCATATTGATTGTTTTAACAGACGTCCTGCTTGCTGCCTGTAAAAATACTGGCAAAAACTGCAAGTTACACCACAACTCAGCATGAGTGATGGGATAAAAGATCAATCACATGCATTAATGACAAGATAATCAATATGCAACATGAGCACTTCAGGATTTCTGTTCTACAAGGAATTCATGGAAAGGTCAAAAAGATTCTTTGAAACTGACACTCAGTCGTCCAGGATATGGAAACACTAAGTTCTCCAGTTGAAGGAAACTGGACCTCTCGTTTCTTGTTTCATTTCAAAAGGATTCTTCAGTACTGAACATGTTTAGAAGTTCTAGTCAGAATGATCACAGTAGTAGGGCCGTCAAAGTCACTAAGGAGACTGTTGGAGCCCCTTCTGGTTCTCACCAGTTCTTCTCCATATTTTTGAACCGTTTCTGGGTTACGGGGTACTGGACACAAATGATTTGATTGGTTATTATAGTTAACTAAGACTATCAAAATCATGTAAACTGAAATTGAGAACACTTTCACTAACTGAAATAAATAAAAATGTTAATCAATAGGGAAAAACTTTAACTAACTGGAACTTTTACTACTACAAAACATACTGAATTTGTAGATATAATTCCCTTTGTTTTTGTTTTGTGTTTTATGAATCTATTCTAGTACAACTGATGTGAAATGTATTTATTTTTCCCACACAAGCAGTTTACACACTTGTTGGCAAGTCCACAAAATGGCAGCAGCAAAAGTTGGGAGAAAAGACCAGTCAGCTGGTGGTTCAAAAATAACTGTTCTGTTGAGTATTCATCGCTCAATCAATGTTAACATAATCACTAAGCAATACTTTGAGCTTTTTATATTATGCACCTAAAAATCTACCAACGTATAAACAGACTAAAATTACTGCTATAACTAATAGAAGCTAAACTAAAACTAAACTGTATTTACACAAAACTAGCAAACACACAATGAAAAGAAAAGAGGTGAGATCTTCTGATAGAACTACCTGGGCTAAAACTCAGAGGTAATCTTTCTTTTCAGTCGTGGCTCCAGAACTATGAAACAAGTTGTCATTTCATATTACAAAGAGTTGTCTTAGAAACCTGTTTTCAGTGGCGTCTGACAGCTTCAGTGGCTTTACTGTAGTTTCTACTTTTATTTGACTACTGCAGCACATTTTATACTGCTGTTACTGCTTTTTGTTCTTCGTACTTTAGTTTTTACTTATGTCTTAGTTTGATCTGTTCTAGTCTTATACAGCATGTGGTTAAACATACTGTGTTTAATGTGCTTTATCAATATAATTGGAATAAATAATTCAAAACCTAAAATTAGAATGACTTTCATCCCCATTGTGACTAGATGGAAACATTTGACTGTAATTGCTCAATCGTTGCTCATAATTTGTGGAATAATTTTTATGTAATAATGTTTTTATAGACATATTTGTTTTCATTGTTGTTTCCCTAAATGTTTACCTTATTTTGGAGAAAAATGTTCCCGTGTTTTATGCCTCCAATCTTTACCCACCCTTTGCGATTTAGAATTCTCAGGAAATTTTAATTGCATTTTGCATTTAATGTTGTTGTCATGGGCTGCACAGTGGCGCAGTTGGTAGAGCTGTTGCCTTGCAGCAAGAAGGTTCTGGGTTCGATTCCCGGCCCGGGGTCTTTCTGCACGGAGTTTGCATGTTCT